>OZ025250.1:9554426-9690526 GCA_964019135.1 Arenicola marina
AGACACGCGGGTGTACGCAGTATAACCCCTCCCCCACCCGCACACAGACACACGGGTGTACGCAGTATAACCCCTCCCCCGCCCTCACACAGACACACGGGTGTACGCAGTATAACCCCTCCCCCGCCCCCACACAGACACACGGGTGTGCGCAGTATAACCCCTCTTCCGCCCCCACACAGACACACGGGTGTACGCAGTATAACCCCTCCCCCGCCCTCACACAGACACACGGATGTACGCAGTATAACCCCTCCCCCGCCCCCACACAGACACACGGGTGTACGCAGTATAACCCCTCCCCCGCCCCCACACAGACACACGGGTGTACGCAGTATAACCCCTCCCCCGCCCTCACACAGACACACGGGTGTACGCAGTATAACCCCTCCCCCGCCCCCACACAGACACACGGGTGTACGCAGTATAACCCCTCCCCCACCCCCACACAGACACCCGGGTGTACGCAGTATAACCCCTCCCCCGCCCTCACACAGACACACGGATGTACGCAGTATAACCACTCCCCCGCCCCCACACAGACACACGGACGTACGCAGTATAACCCCTCCCCCGCCCCAACACAGACACACGGGTGTACGCAGTATAAACCCTCCCCCGCCCCCACACAGACACACGGATGTACGCAGTATAACCCCTCCCCCGCCCCCACACAGACACCACGGATGTACGCAGTATAACCCATCCCCCGCCCCCACACAGACACACGGATGTACGCAGTATAACCCCTCCCCCGCCCTCACACAGACACACGGGTGTACGCAGTATAACCCCTCCCCCGCCCCCACACAGACACACGGGTGTACGCAGTATAACCCCTCCCCCGCCCTCACACAGACACACGGATGTACGCAGTATAACCCTTCCCCCGCCCCCACACAGACACACGGGTGTACGCAGTATAACCCCTCCCCCGCCCCCACACAGACACACGGGTGTACGCAGTATAACCCCTCCCCCGCCCTCACACAGACACACGGATGTACGCAGTATAACCCTTCCCCCGCCCCCACACAGACACACGGGTGTACGCAGCATAACCCCTCCCCCGCCCCCCACACAGACACACGGGTGTACGCAGTATAACCCCTCCCCCGCCCTCACACAGACACACGGGTGTACGCAGTATAACCCCTCCCCCGCCCCCACACAGACACACGGGTGTACGCAGTATAACCCCTCCCCCGCCCCCACACAGACACACGGGTGTACGCAGTATAACCCCTCCCCCACCCCCACACAGACACACGGATGTACGCAGTATAACCCCTCCCCCGCCCTCACACAGACACACGGGTGTACGCAGTATAACCCTTCCCCGCCCTCACACAGACACACGGGTGTACGCAGTATAACCCTTCCCCGCCCTCACACAGACACACGGGTGTACGCAGTATAACCCCTCCCCCGGCCCTCACACAGACACACGGATGTACGCAGTATAACCCCTCCCCCGCCCCCACACAGACACACGGGTGTACCCAGTATAACCCCTTCCCCGCCCCCACACAGACACACGGGTGTACGCAGTATAACCCCTCCCCCGCCCCCACACAGACACACGGGTGTACGCAGTATAACCCCTCCCCCGCCCCCACACAGACACACGGGTGTACGCAGTATAACCCCTCCCCCACCCCCACACAGACACACGGGTGTACGCAGTATAACCCCTCCCCCGCCCTCACACAGACACACGGGTGTACGCAGTATAACCCCTCCCCCGCCCTGACACAGACACACGGGTGTACGCAGTATAACCCCTCCCCCGCCCTGACACAGACACACGGGTGTACGCAGTATAACCCCTCCCCCACCCCCAGACAGACACACGGGTGTACGCAGTATAACCCCTCCCCCGCCCCCACACAGACACACGGGTGTACGCAGTATAACCCCTCCCCCGCCCCCACAAAGACACACGGGTGTACGCAGTATAACCCCTCCCCCACCCCCAGACAGACACACGGGTGTACGCAGTATAACCCCTCCTTCGCCCTCACACAGACAGACGGGTGTACGCATTATAACCCCTCCCCCGCCCCCAGACAGACACACGGGTGTACGCAGTATAACCCCTCCCCCGCCCTGACACAGACACACGGGTGTACGCAGTATAACCCCTCCTTCGCCCTCACACAGACAGACGGGTGTACGCATTATAACCCCTCCCCCGCCCCCAGACAGACACACGGGTGTACGCAGTATAACCCCTCCCCCGCCCTGACACAGACACACGGGTGTACGCAGTATAACCCCTCCTTCGCCCTCACACAGACAGACGGGTGTACGCATTATAACCCCTCCCCCGCCCCCAGACAGACACACGGGTGTACGCAGTATAACCCCTCCCCCGCCCTGACACAGACACACGGGTGTACGCAGTATAACCCCACCTTCGCCCTCACACAGACACACGGGTGTACGCAGTATAACCCCTCCCCCACCCCCAGACAGACACACGGGTGTACGCAGTATAACCCCTCCCCCGCCCCCACAAAGACACACAGGTGTACGCAGTATTACCCCTACCCCGCCCCCACGCAGACACACGGACGTACGCAGTATAACCCCTCCCCCGCCCTCACACAGACACACGGACGTACGCAGTATAACCCCTCCCCCGCCCCCACACAGACACACGGACGTACGCAGTATAACCCCTCCCCCGCCCTCACACAGACACACGGGTGTACGCAGTATAACCCCTCCCTCACCCCCACACAGACACACGGGTGTACGCAGTATTACCCCTTCCCCGCCCCCACACAGACACACGGGTGTACGCAGTATAACCCCTTCCCCGCCCCCAGACAGACACACGGGTGTACGCAGTATAACCCCTCCTTCGCCCCCACACAGACACACGGGTGTACGCAGTATAAACCCCTCCCCCGCCCTGACACAGACACACGGGTGTACGCAGTATAACCCCTCCTTCGCCCTCACACAGACACACGGGTGTACGCAGTATAACCCCTCCCCCACTCCCAGACAGACACACGGGTGTACGCAGTATAACCCCTCCCCGCCCCCACACAGACACACGGGTGTACGCAGTATAACCCCTCCCCCGCCCCCACAAAGACACATGGGTGTACGCAGTATAACCCCTCCCCCACCCCCAGACAGACACACGGGTGTACGCAGTATAACCCCTCCCCCACTCCCAGACAGACACACGGGTGTACGCAGTATAACCCCTCCCCCGCCCCCACACAGACACACGGGTGTACGCAGTATAACCCCTCCCCCGCCCCCACAAAGACACACGGGTGTACGCAGTATAACCCCTCCCCCACCCCCAGACAGACACACGGATGTACGCAGTATAACCCCTCCCCCGCCCTGACACAGACACACGGGTGTACGCAGTATAACCCCTCCTTCGCCCTCACACAGACACACGGGTGTACGCAGTATAACCCCTCCCCCACCCCCAGACAGACACACGGGTGTACGCAGTATAACCCCTCCCCCGCCCCCACACAGACACACGGGTGTACGCAGTATAACCCCTCCCCCGCCCCCACAAAGACACACGGGTGTACGCAGTATTACCCCTACCCCGCCCCCACACAGACACACGGACGTACGCAGTATAACCCCTCCCCCGCCCTCACACAGACACACGGGTGTACGCAGTATAACCCCTCCCCCACCCCCACACAGACACACGGGTGTACGCAGTATAACCCCTCTCCCGCCCTCACACAGACACACGGGTGTACGCAGTATAACCCCTCCCTCACCCCCACACAGGCACACGGGTGTACGCAGTATTACCCCTTCCCCGCCCCCACACAGACACACGGGTGTACGCAGTATAACCCCTTCCCCGCCCCCACACAGACACACGGGTGTACGCAGTATAACCCCTCCCCCGCCCTGACACAGACACACGGGTGTACGCAGTATAACCCTTCCCCGCCCCCACACAGACACACGGGTGTACGCAGTATAACCCCTTCCCCGCCCCCACACAGACACACGGGTGTACGCAGTATAACCCCTTCCCCGCCCCCACACAGACACACGGGTGTACGCAGTATAACCCCTCCCCCGCCCTGACACAGACACACGGGTGTACGCAGTATTACCCCTTCCCCGCCCCCACACAGACACACGGACGTACGCAGTATAACCCCTCCCCCGCCCTCACACAGACACACGGGTGTACGCAGTATAACCCCTCCCCCGCCCTGACACAGACACACGGGTGTACGCAGTATAACCCTTCCCCCGCCCTGACACAGACACACGGGTGTACGCAGTATAACCCCTCCCCCACCCCCACACAGACACACGGGTGTACGCAGTATTACCCCTTCCCCGCCCCCACACAGACACACGGGTGTACGCAGTATAACCCCTTCCCCGCCCCCACACAGACACACGGGTGTACGCAGTATAACCCCTCCCCCGCCCTGACACAGACACACGGGTGTACGCAGTATAACCCCTCCCCCACCCCCAGACAGACACACGGGTGTACGCAGTATGACCCCTCCTTCGCCCTCACACAGACACACAGGTGTACGCAGTATTACCCCTACCCCGCCCCCACGCAGACACACGGACGTACGCAGTATAACCCCTCCCCCGCCCTCACACAGACACACGGGTGTACGCAGTATAACCCCTCCCCCGCCCTGACACAGACACACGGGTGTACGCAGTATAACCCCTCCTTCGCCCTCACACAGACAGACGGGTGTACGCAGTATAACCCCTCCCCCGCCCCCAGACAGACACACGGGTGTACGCAGTATAACCCCTCCCCCACCCTCACACAGACACACGGGTGTACGCAGTATAACCCCTCCCCCGCCCTGACACAGACACACGGGTGTACGCAGTATAACCCCTCCCCCGCCCTGACACAGACACACGGGTGTACGCAGTATAACCCCTCCTTCGCCCTCACACAGACAGACGGGTGTACGCAGTATAACCCCTCCCCCGCCCCCAGACAGACACACGGGTGTACGCAGTATAACCCCTCCCCCGCCCTGACACAGACACACGGGTGTACGCAGTATAACCCCTCCCCCACCCTCACACAGACACACGGGTGTACGCAGTATAACCCCTCCTTCGCCCTCACACAGACACACGGGTGTACGCAGTATAACCCCTCCCCCGCCCCCACACAGACACACGGGTGTACGCAGTATAACCCCTCCCCCGCCCCCACAAAGACACACGGGTGTACGCAGTATAACCCCTCCCCCACCCCCAGACAGACACACGGGTGTACGCAGTATAACCCCTCCTTCGCCCTCACACAGACAGACGGGTGTACGCAGTATAACCCCTCCCCCGCCCCCAGACAGACACACGGGTGTACGCAGTATAACCCCTCCCCCGCCCTGACACAGACACACGGGTGTACGCAGTAAAACCCCTCCTTCGCCCTCACACAGACACACGGGTGTACGCAGTATAACCCCTCCCCCACCCCCACACAGACACACGGGTGTACGCAGTATAACCCCTCCTTCGCCCTCACACAGACACACGGGTGGACGCAGTATAACCCCTCCCCCACCCCCAGACAGACACACGGGTGTACGCAGTATAACCCCTCCCCCGCCCCCACAAAGACACACGGGTGTACGCAGTATTACCCCTACCCCGCCCCCACACAGACACACGGACGTACGCAGTATAACCCCTCCCCCGCCCTCACACAGACACACGGGTGTACGCAGTATAACCCCTCCCCCACCCCCACACAGACACACGGGTGTACGCAGTATAACCCCTCTCCCCCCCTCACACAGACACACGGGTGTACGCAGTATAACCCCTCCCTCACCCCCACACAGACACACGGGTGTACGCAGTATAACCCCTCCCCCGCCCCCACACAGACACACGGGTGTACGCAGTATAACCCCTCCCCCGCCCCCACACAGACACACGGGTGTACGCAGTATAACCCCTCCCCCACCCCCACACAGACACACGGGTGTACGCAGTATAACCCCTCCCCCGCCCTCACACAGACACACGGGTGTACGCAGTATAACCCCTCCCCCGCCCTGACACAGACACACGGGTGTACGCAGTATAACCCCTCCCCCGCCCTGACACAGACACACGGGTGTACGCAGTATAACCCCTCCCCCACCCCCAGACAGACACACGGGTGTACGCAGTATAACCCCTCCCCCGCCCCCACACAGACACACGGGTGTACGCAGTATAACCCCTCCCCCGCCCCCACAAAGACACACGGGTGTACGCAGTATAACCCCTCCCCCACCCCCAGACAGACACACGGGTGTACGCAGTATAACCCCTCCTTCGCCCTCACACAGACAGACGGGTGTACGCATTATAACCCCTCCCCCGCCCCCAGACAGACACACGGGTGTACGCAGTATAACCCCTCCCCCGCCCTGACACAGACACACGGGTGTACGCAGTATAACCCCTCCTTCGCCCTCACACGGACAGACGGGTGTACGCATTATAACCCCTCCCCCGCCCCCAGACAGACACACGGGTGTACGCAGTATAACCCCTCCCCCGCCCTGACACAGACACACGGGTGTACGCAGTATAACCCCTCCTTCGCCCTCACACAGACAGACGGGTGTACGCATTATAACCCCTCCCCCGCCCCCAGACAGACACACGGGTGTACGCAGTATAACCCCTCCCCCGCCCTGACACAGACACACGGGTGTACGCAGTATAACCCCACCTTCGCCCTCACACAGACACACGGGTGTACGCAGTATAACCCCTCCCCCACCCCCAGACAGACACACGGGTGTACGCAGTATAACCCCTCCCCCACCCCCAGACAGACACACGGGTGTACGCAGTATAACCCCTCCCCCGCCCCCACAAAGACACACAGGTGTACGCAGTATTACCCCTACCCCGCCCCCACGCAGACACACGGACGTACGCAGTATAACCCCTCCCCCGCCCTCACACAGACACACGGACGTACGCAGTATAACCCCTCCCCCGCCCCCACACAGACACACGGACGTACGCAGTATAACCCCTCCCCCGCCCTCACACAGACACACGGGTGTACGCAGTATAACCCCTCCCTCACCCCCACACAGACACACGGGTGTACGCAGTATTACCCCTTCCCCGCCCCCACACAGACACACGGGTGTACGCAGTATAACCCCTTCCCCGCCCCCAGACAGACACACGGGTGTACGCAGTATAACCCCTCCTTCGCCCCCACACAGACACACGGGTGTACGCAGTATAAACCCCTCCCCCGCCCTGACACAGACACACGGGTGTACGCAGTATAACCCCTCCTTCGCCCTCACACAGACACACGGGTGTACGCAGTATAACCCCTCCCCCACTCCCAGACAGACACACGGGTGTACGCAGTATAACCCCTCCCCCGCCCCCACACAGACACACGGGTGTACGCAGTATAACCCCTCCCCCGCCCCCACAAAGACACACGGGTGTACGCAGTATAACCCCTCCCCCACCCCCAGACAGACACACGGGTGTACGCAGTATAACCCCTCCCCCACTCCCAGACAGACACACGGGTGTACGCAGTATAACCCCTCCCCCGCCCCCACACAGACACACGGGTGTACGCAGTATAACCCCTCCCCCGCCCCCACAAAGACACACGGGTGTACGCAGTATAACCCCTCCCCCACCCCCAGACAGACACACGGGTGTACGCAGTATAACCCCTCCCCCGCCCTGACACAGACACACGGGTGTACGCAGTATAACCCCTCCTTCGCCCTCACACAGACACACGGGTGTACGCAGTATAACCCCTCCCCCACCCCCAGACAGATACACGGGTGTACGCAGTATAACCCCTCCCCCGCCCCCACACAGACACACGGGTGTACGCAGTATAACCCCTCCCCCGCCCCCACAAAGACACACGGGTGTACGCAGTATTACCCCTACCCCGCCCCCACACAGACACACGGACGTACGCAGTATAACCCCTCCCCCGCCCTCACACAGACACACGGGTGTACGCAGTATAACCCCTCCCCCACCCCCACACAGACACACGGGTGTACGCAGTATAACCCCTCTCCCGCCCTCACACAGACACACGGGTGTACGCAGTATAACCCCTCCCTCACCCCCACACAGGCACACGGGTGTACGCAGTATTACCCCTTCCCCGCCCCCACACAGACACACGGGTGTACGCAGTATAACCCCTTCCCCGCCCCCACACAGACACACGGGTGTACGCAGTATAACCCCTCCCCCGCCCTGACACAGACACACGGGTGTACGCAGTATAACCCTTCCCCGCCCCCACACAGACACACGGGTGTACGCAGTATAACCCCTTCCCCGCCCCCACACAGACACACGGGTGTACGCAGTATAACCCCTTCCCCGCCCCCACACAGACACACGGGTGTACGCAGTATAACCCCTCCCCCGCCCTGACACAGACACACGGGTGTACGCAGTATTACCCCTTCCCCGCCCCCACACAGACACACGGACGTACGCAGTATAACCCCTCCCCCGCCCTCACACAGACACACGGGTGTACGCAGTATAACCCCTCCCCCGCCCTGACACAGACACACGGGTGTACGCAGTATAACCCTTCCCCCGCCCTGACACAGACACACGGGTGTACGCAGTATAACCCCTCCCCCACCCCCACACAGACACACGGGTGTACGCAGTATTACCCCTTCCCCGCCCCCACACAGACACACGGGTGTACGCAGTATAACCCCTTCCCCGCCCCCACACAGACACACGGGTGTACGCAGTATAACCCCTCCCCCGCCCTGACACAGACACACGGGTGTACGCAGTATAACCCCTCCCCCACCCCCAGACAGACACACGGGTGTACGCAGTATAACCCCTCCTTCGCCCTCACACAGACACACAGGTGTACGCAGTATTACCCCTACCCCGCCCCCACGCAGACACACGGACGTACGCAGTATAACCCCTCCCCCGCCCTCACACAGACACACGGGTGTACGCAGTATAACCCCTCCCCCGCCCTGACACAGACACACGGGTGTACGCAGTATAACCCCTCCTTCGCCCTCACACAGACAGACGGGTGTACGCAGTATAACCCCTCCCCCGCCCCCAGACAGACACACGGGTGTACGCAGTATAACCCCTCCCCCACCCTCACACAGACACACGGGTGTACGCAGTATAACCCCTCCCCCGCCCTGACACAGACACACGGGTGTACGCAGTATAACCCCTCCCCCGCCCTGACACAGACACACGGGTGTACGCAGTATAACCCCTCCTTCGCCCTCACACAGACAGACGGGTGTACGCAGTATAACCCCTCCCCCGCCCCCAGACAGACACACGGGTGTACGCAGTATAACCCCTCCCCCGCCCTGACACAGACACACGGGTGTACGCAGTATAACCCCTCCCCCACCCTCACACAGACACACGGGTGTACGCAGTATAACCCCTCCTTCGCCCTCACACAGACACACGGGTGTACGCAGTATAACCCCTCCCCCGCCCCCACACAGACACACGGGTGTACGCAGTATAACCCCTCCCCCGCCCCCACAAAGACACACGGGTGTACGCAGTATAACCCCTCCCCCACCCCCAGACAGACACACGGGTGTACGCAGTATAACCCCTCCTTCGCCCTCACACAGACAGACGAGTGTACGCAGTATAACCCCTCCCCCGCCCCCAGACAGACACACGGGTGTACGCAGTATAACCCCTCCCCCGCCCTGACACAGACACACGGGTGTACGCAGTATAACCCCTCCTTCGCCCTCACACAGACACACGGGTGTACGCAGTATAACCCCTCCCCCACCCCCACACAGACACACGGGTGTACGCAGTATAACCCCTCCTTCGCCCTCACACAGACACACGGGTGGACGCAGTATAACCCCTCCCCCACCCCCAGACAGACACACGGGTGTACGCAGTATAACCCCTCCCCCGCCCCCACAAAGACACACGGGTGTACGCAGTATTACCCCTACCCCGCCCCCACACAGACACACGGACGTACGCAGTATAACCCCTCCCCCGCCCTCACACAGACACACGGGTGTACGCAGTATAACCCCTCCCCCACCCCCACACAGACACACGGGTGTACGCAGTATAACCCCTCTCCCCCCCTCACACAGACACACGGGTGTACGCAGTATAACCCCTCCCTCACCCCCACACAGACACACGGGTGTACGCAGTATTACTCCTTCCCCGCCCCCACACAGACACACGGGTGTACGCAGTACAACCCCTTCCCCGCCCCCACACAGACACACGGGTGTACGCAGTATAACCCCTCCCCCGCCCTGACACAGACACACGGGTGTACGCAGTATTACCCCTTCCCCGCCCCCACACAGACACACGGACGTACGCAGTATAACCCCTCCCCCGCCCTCACACAGACACACGGGTGTACGCAGTATAACCCCTCCCCCGCCCTCACACAGACACACGGGTGTACGCAGTATAACCCCTCCCCCACCCCCACACAGACACACGGGTGTACGCAGTATTACCCCTTCCCCGCCCCCACACAGACACACGGGTGTACGCAGTATAACCCCTTCCCCGCCCCCACACAGACACACGGGTGTACGCAGTATAACCCCTCCCCCGCCCTGACACAGACACACGGGTGTACGCAGTATAACCCCTCCCCCACCCCCACACAGACACACGGGTGTACGCAGTATTACCCCTTCCCCGCCCCCACACAGACACACGGGTGCACGCAGTATAACCCCTTCCCCGCCCCCACACAGACACACGGGTGTACGCAGTATAACCCCTCCCCCGCCCTGACACAGACACACGGGTGTACGCAGTATAACCCCTCCCCCACCCCCACACAGACACACGGGTGTACGCAGTATAACCCCTCCCCCGCCCCCACACAGACACACGGGTGTACGCAGTATTACCCCTTCCCCGCCCCCACACAGACACACGGACGTACGCAGTATAACCCCTCCCCCGCCCCCACACAGACACACGGGTGTACGCAGTACAACCCCTCTCCCGCCCCCACACAGACACACGGGTGTACGCAGTATGACCCCTCCCCCGCCCTCACACAGACACACGGGTGAACGCAGTATTACCCCTTCCCCGCCCCCACACAGACACACGGACGTACGCAGTATAACCCCTCCCCCGCCTTCACACAGACACACGGGTGTACGCAGTATAACCCCTCCCCCGCCCTGACACAGACACACGGGTGTACGCAGTATAACCCCTCCCCCGCCCTGACACAGACACACGGGTGTACGCAGTATAACCCCTCCCCCGCCCCCACACAGACACACGGGTGTACGCAGTATAACCCCTCCCCCGCCCTGACACAGACACACGGGTGTACGCAGTATAACCCCTCCCCCACCCCCAGACAGACACACGGGTGTACGCAGTATAACCTCTCCCCCGCGCCCCACACAGACACACGGGTGTACGCAGTATAACCTCTCCCCCGCGCCCCACACAGACACACGGGTGTACGCAGTATAACCCCTCCCCCGCCCTGACACAGACACACGGGTGTACGCAGTATAACCCCTCCCCCAGCCCCACACAGACACACGGGTGTACGCAGTATTACCCCTTCCCCGCCCCCACATAGACACACGGGTGTACGTAGTATAACCCCTTCCCCGCCCCCACACAGACACACGGGTGTACGCAGTATAACCCCTCCCCCGCCCCCACACAGACACACGGGTGTACGCAGTATAACCCCTCCCTCACCCCCACACAGACACACGGGTGTACGCAGTATAACCTCTCCCCCGCCCTCACACAGACACACGGGTGTACGCAGTATAACCCCTCCCCCGCCCCCACACAGACACACGGACGTACGCAGTATAACCCCTCCGCCGCCCTCACACAGACACATGGGCGTACGCAGTTTAACCTCTCCCCCGCCCTCTCACAGACACAGGGGTGTACGCAGTATAACCCCTCCCCCACCCCCACACAAACACACGGGTGTGCGCAGTATAACCCTTCCCCCGCGCCCCACACAGACACACGGGTGTCCGCAGTATAACCCCTCCCCAACCCCCACACAGACACACGGGTGTACGCAGTATAACCCCTCCCCCGCCCTCACAGGCACACGGGTGTACGCAGTTGAACCCCTCCCCCGCCCTCACACAGACACACGGGTGTACGCAGTATAACCCATCCCCCGCCCTAACACAGACACACGGGTGTACGCAGTATAACCCCTCCCTCACCCCCACACAGACACACGGGTGTACGCAGTATAACCCCTCCCCCGCCCCCACACAGACACACGGGTGTACGCAGTATAGCCCCTCCCCCGCCCTCCCACAGACACACGGGCGTACGCAGTATAGCCCCTCCCCCGCCCTCCCACAGACACACGGGCGTACGCAGTTTAACCTCTCCCCCGCCCTCTCACAGACTCACGGGTGTACGCAGTATAACCCCTCCCTCACCCCCACACAGACACACGGGTGTACGCAGTATAACCCCTCCCCCGCGCCCACACAGACACACGGGTGTACGCAGTATAACCCCTCCCCCGCCCTCACACAGACACACGGGTGTACGCAGTATAACCCCTCCCCCGCCCTCACACAGACACACGGGTGTACGCAGTATAACCCATCCCCAGCCCTCACACAGACACACGGGTATACGCAGTATAACCCCTCCCCCGCCATCACACAGACACACGGGCGTACGCAATTTAACCTCTCCCCCGCCCTCTCACAGACACACGGGTGTACGCAGTATAACCCCTCCCCCGCCCCCACACAAACACACGGGTGTGCGCAGTATAACCCCTCCCCCGCCCTGACACAGACACACGGGTGTACGCAGTATAACCCCTCCCCCGCCCTCACAGGCACACGGGTGTACGCAGTATAACCCCTCGCCCTCCCTCACACAGACACACGGGTGTACGCAGTATAGCCCCTCCCCCGCCCTCCCACAGACACACGGGCGTACGCAGTTTAACCTCTCCCCCGCCCTCTCACAGACACACTCGTGTACGCAGTATAACCCCTCCCTCACCCCCACACAGACACACGGGTGTACGCAGTATAACCCTTCCCCCGCGCCCCACACAGACACACGGGTGTCCGCAGTATAACCCCTCCCCCGCCCCCACACAGACACACGGGCGTACGCAGTTTAACCCCTCCCCCGCCCTCCCACAGACACACGGGTGTACGCAGTATAACCCCTCCCCCGCCCCCACACAGACACACGGGTGTACGCAGTATAACCCCTCGCCCGCCCTCACACAGACACACGGATGTACGCAGTATAACCCCTCCCCCGCCCTCACGCAGACAGACGGGTGTACGCAGTATAACCCCTCCCCCGCCCTCACACAGACACACGGATGTACGCAGTATAACCCCTCCCCCGCCTCCACACAGACACACGGGTGTACGCAGTATAACCCCTCCCCCGCCCCCACACAGACACACGGGTGTACGCAGTATAACCCCTCCCCCGCCCTCACACAGACACACAGATGTACGCAGTATAACCCCTCCCCCGCCCTCACACAGACACACGGATGTACGCAGTATAGCCCCTCCCCCGCCTCCACACAGACACACGGGTGTACGCAGTATAACCCCTCCCCCGACCCCACACAGACACACGGGTGTACGCAGTATAACCCCTCTCCCGCCCTCACACAGACACACGGGTATGCGCAGTATAACCCCTCTCCCGCCCTCACAGGCACCCGGGTGTACGCAGTGTAATCCCTCTCCCACCCCGCACAGACACACGGGTGTACGCAGTATAACCCCACGCCCACCCTCACATAGACAAACGGGTGTACGCAGTATAACCCCTCCCCCGCCCTCACACAGACACACGGGTGTACGCAGTATAACCCCTCCCCCACCCTCACACAGACACACGGGTGTACGCAGTATAAACTCTCCCCCGCCCCCACACAGACACACGGGTGTACGCAGTATAACCCCTCCCCCGCCCTCACACAGACACACGGGTGTACGCAGTATAACCCCTCCCCAACCCCCACACAGACACACGGGTGTACGCAGTATAACCCCTCCCCCGCCCTCACAGGCACACGGGTGTACGCAGTATAACCCCTCCCCCGCCCTCACACAGACACACGGGTGTACGCAGTATAACCCTTCCCCCGCCCTCACACAGACACACGGGTGTACGCAGTATAACCCCTCCCTCACCCCCACACAGACACACGGGTGTACGCAGTATAACCCCTCCCCCGCCCCCACACAGACACACGGGTGTACGCAGTATAGCCCCTCCCCCGCCCTCCCACAGACACACGGGCGTACGCAGTATAGCCCCTCCCCCGCCCTCCCACAGACACACGGGCGTACGCAGTTTAACCCCTCCCCCGCTCTCACAGGCACACGGGTGTACGCAGTATAACCCCTCGCCCTCCCTCACACAGACACACGGGTGTACGCAGTATAGCCCCTCCCCCGCCCTCCCACAGACACACGGGCGTACGCAGTTTAACCTCTCCCCCGCGCCCCACACAGACACACGGGTGTCCGCAGTATAACCCTTCCCCCGCGCCCCACACAGACACACGGGTGTCCGCAGTATAACCCCTCCCCCGCCCCCACACAGACACACGGGCGTACGCAGTTTAACCCCTCCCCCGCCCTCCCACAGACACACGGGTGTACGCAGTATAACCCCTCCCCCGCCCCCACACAGACACACGGGTGTACGCAGTATAACCCCTCGCCCGCCCTCACACAGACACACGGATGTACGCAGTATAACCCCTCCCCCGCCCTCACGCAGACAGACGGGTGTACACAGTATAACCCCTCCCCCGCCTCCACACAGACACACGGGTGTACGCAGTATAACCCCTCCCCTGCCCCCACACAGACACACGGGTGTACGCAGTATAACCCCTCCCCCGCCCCCACACAGACACACGGGTGTACGCAGTATAACCCCTCGCCCGCCCTCACACAGACACACGGATGTACGCAGTATAACCCCTCCCCCGCCCTCACGCAGACAGACGGGTGTACACAGTATAACCCCTCCCCCGCCTCCACACAGACACACGGGTGTACGCAGTATAACCCCTCCCCTGCCCCCACACAGACACACGGGTGTACGCAGTATAACCCCTCTCCCGCCCTCACAGGCACCCGGGTGTACGCAGTGTAATCCCTCTCCCACCCCGCACAGACACACGGGTGTACGCAGTATAACCCCTCTCCCGCCCTCACATAGACACACGGGTGTACGCAGTATAACCCCTCTCCCGCCCTCACAGGCACCCGGGTGTACGCAGTATAACCCCTCCCCCGCCCTCACACAGACACACGGGTGTACGCAGTATAACCCCTCCCCCACCCTCACACAGACACACGGATGTACGCAGTATAACCCCTCCCCCGCCCTCACGCAGACAGACGGGTGTACACAGTATAACCCCTCCCCCGCCTCCACACAGACACACGGGTGTACGCAGTATAACCCCTCCCCTGCCCCCACACAGACACACGGGTGTACGCAGTATAACCCCTCTCCCGCCCTCACAGGCACCCGGGTGTACGCAGTGTAATCCCTCTCCCACCCCGCACAGACACACGGGTGTACGCAGTATAACCCCTCTCCCGCCCTCACATAGACACACGGGTGTACGCAGTATAACCCCTCTCCCGCCCTCACAGGCACCCGGGTGTACGCAGTATAACCCCTCCCCCGCCCTCACACAGACACACGGGTGTACGCAGTATAACCCCTCCCCCACCCTCACACAGACACACGGGTGTACGCAGTATAAACTCTCCCCCGCCCCCACACAGACACACGGGTGTTCGCAGTATAACCCCTCCCCCGCCCTCACACAGACACACGGGTGTACGCAGTATAACCCCTCTCCCGCCCTCACACAGACACACGGGTGTACGCAGTATAACCCCTCCCTCACCCCCACACAGACACACGGGTGTACGCAGTATAACCCCTCCCCCGCCCCCACACAGACACACGGGTATGCGCAGTATAACCCCTCCCCCGCCCCCACACAGACACACGGGTGTTCGCAGTATAACCCCTCCCCCGCCCTCACACAGACACACGGGCGTACGCAGTTTAACCTCTCCCCAGCCCTCTCACAGACACACGGGTGTACGCAGTATAACCCCTCCCTCACCCCCACACAGACACACGGGTGTACGCAGTATAACCCCTCCCCCGCCCCCACACAGACACACGGGTGTACGCAGTATAACCCCTCCCCCGCCCCCACACAGACACACGGGTGTACGCAGTATAACCCCTCCCTCACCCCCACACAGACACACGGGTGTTCGCAGTATAACCCCTCCCCCGCCCTCACACAGACACACGGGTGTACGCAGTATAACCCCTCCCTCACCCCCACACAGACACACGGGTGTACGCAGTATAACCCCTTCCCCGCCCTCACACAGACACACGAGTGTACGCAGTATAGCCCCTCCCCCGCCCTCACACAGACACACGGGCGTACGCAGTTTAACCTCTCTCCCGCCCTCTCACAGACACACGGGTGTACGCAGTATAACCCCTCCCCCGCCCCCACACAAACACACGGGTGTGCGCAGTATAACCCTTCCCCCGCGCCCCACACAGACACACGGGTGTCCACAGTCTAACCCCTCCCCAACCCCCACACAGACACACGGGTGTACGCAGTATAACCCCTCCCCCGCCCTCACAGGCACACGGGTGTACGCAGTGTAACCCCTCCCCCGCCCTCACAGGCACACGGGTGTACGCAGTGTAACCCCTCCCCCGCCCCCACACAGACACACGGGTGTACGCAGTATAACCCCTCTCCCACCCCGCACAGGCACACGGGTGTACGCAGTATAACCCCTCCCCCGCCCTCACAGGCACACGGGTGTACGCAGTAGAACCCCTCCCCCGCCCTCACAGGCACACGGGTGTACGCAGTATAACCCCTCCTCCGCCCTCACAGGCACACGGGTGTACGCAGTATAACCCCTCTCCCACCCCGCACAGGCACACGGGTGTACGCAGTATAACCCCTTCCCCGCCCCCACACAGACACACGGGTGTACGCAGTATAACCCCTCCCCCGCCCTGACACAGACACACGGGTGTACGCAGTATAACCCCTCCCCCACCCCCACACAGACACACGGGTGTACGCAGTATAACCCCTCCCCCGCCCCCACACAGACACACGGGTGTACGCAGTATTACCCCTTCCCCGCCCCCACACAGACACACGGACGTACGCAGTATAACCCCTCCCCCGCCCCCACACAGACACACGGGTGTACGCAGTACAACCCCTCTCCCGCCCCCACACAGACACACGGGTGTACGCAGTATGACCCCTCCCCCGCCCTCACACAGACACACGGGTGAACGCAGTATTACCCCTTCCCCGCCCCCACACAGACACACGGACGTACGCAGTATAACCCCTCCCCCGCCTTCACACAGACACACGGGTGTACGCAGTATAACCCCTCCCCCGCCCTGACACAGACACACGGGTGTACGCAGTATAACCCCTCCCCCGCCCTGACACAGACACACGGGTGTACGCAGTATAACCCCTCCCCCGCCCCCACACAGACACACGGGTGTACGCAGTATAACCCCTCCCCCGCCCTGACACAGACACACGGGTGTACGCAGTATAACCCCTCCCCCACCCCCAGACAGACACACGGGTGTACGCAGTATAACCTCTCCCCCGCGCCCCACACAGACACACGGGTGTACGCAGTATAACCTCTCCCCCGCGCCCCACACAGACACACGGGTGTACGCAGTATAACCCCTCCCCCGCCCTGACACAGACACACGGGTGTACGCAGTATAACCCCTCCCCCAGCCCCACACAGACACACGGGTGTACGCAGTATTACCCCTTCCCCGCCCCCACATAGACACACGGGTGTACGTAGTATAACCCCTTCCCCGCCCCCACACAGACACACGGGTGTACGCAGTATAACCCCTCCCCCGCCCCCACACAGACACACGGGTGTACGCAGTATAACCCCTCCCCCGCCCCCACACAGACACACGGGTGTACGCAGTATAACCCCTCCCTCACCCCCACACAGACACACGGGTGTACGCAGTATAACCTCTCCCCCGCCCTCACACAGACACACGGGTGTACGCAGTATAACCCCTCCCCCGCCCCCACACAGACACACGGACGTACGCAGTATAACCCCTCCGCCGCCCTCACACAGACACATGGGCGTACGCAGTTTAACCTCTCCCCCGCCCTCTCACAGACACAGGGGTGTACGCAGTATAACCCCTCCCCCACCCCCACACAAACACACGGGTGTGCGCAGTATAACCCTTCCCCCGCGCCCCACACAGACACACGGGTGTCCGCAGTATAACCCCTCCCCAACCCCCACACAGACACACGGGTGTACGCAGTATAACCCCTCCCCCGCCCTCACAGGCACACGGGTGTACGCAGTATAACCCCTCCCCCGCCCTCACACAGACACACGGGTGTACGCAGTATAACCCATCCCCCGCCCTAACACAGACACACGGGTGTACGCAGTATAACCCCTCCCTCACCCCCACACAGACACACGGGTGTACGCAGTATAACCCCTCCCCCGCCCCCACACAGACACACGGGTGTACGCAGTATAGCCCCTCCCCCGCCCTCCCACAGACACACGGGCGTACGCAGTATAGCCCCTCCCCCGCCCTCCCACAGACACACGGGCGTACGCAGTTTAACCTCTCCCCCGCCCTCTCACATACTCACGGGTGTACGCAGTATAACCCCTCCCTCACCCCCACACAGACACACGGGTGTACGCAGTATAACCCCTCCCCCGCGCCCACACAGACACACGGGTGTACGCAGTATAACCCCTCCCCCGCCCTCACACAGACACACGGGTGTACGCAGTATAACCCCTCCCCCGCCCTCACACAGACACACGGGTGTACGCAGTATAACCCATCCCCAGCCCTCACACAGACACACGGGTATACGCAGTATAACCCCTCCCCCGCCATCACACAGACACACGGGCGTACGCAATTTAACCTCTCCCCCGCCCTCTCACAGACACACGGGTGTACGCAGTATAACCCCTCCCCCGCCCCCACACAAACACACGGGTGTGCGCAGTATAACCCCTCCCCCGCCCTGACACAGACACACGGGTGTACGCAGTATAACCCCTCCCCCGCCCTCACAGGCACACGGGTGTACGCAGTATAACCCCTCGCCCTCCCTCACACAGACACACGGGTGTACGCAGTATAGCCCCTCCCCCGCCCTCCCACAGACACACGGGCGTACGCAGTTTAACCTCTCCCCCGCCCTCTCACAGACACACTCGTGTACGCAGTATAACCCCTCCCTCACCCCCACACAGACACACGGGTGTACGCAGTATAACCCTTCCCCCGCGCCCCACACAGACACACGGGTGTCCGCAGTATAACCCCTCCCCCGCCCCCACACAGACACACGGGCGTACGCAGTTTAACCCCTCCCCCGCCCTCCCACAGACACACGGGTGTACGCAGTATAACCCCTCCCCCGCCCCCACACAGACACACGGGTGTACGCAGTATAACCCCTCGCCCGCCCTCACACAGACACACGGATGTACGCAGTATAACCCCTCCCCCGCCCTCACGCAGACAGACGGGTGTACGCAGTATAACCCCTCCCCCGCCCTCACACAGACACACGGATGTACGCAGTATAACCCCTCCCCCGCCTCCACACAGACACACGGGTGTACGCAGTATAACCCCTCCCCCGCCCCCACACAGACACACGGGTGTACGCAGTATAACCCCTCCCCCGCCCTCACACAGACACACAGATGTACGCAGTATAACCCCTCCCCCGCCCTCACACAGACACACGGATGTACGCAGTATAGCCCCTCCCCCGCCTCCACACAGACACACGGGTGTACGCAGTATAACCCCTCCCCCGACCCCACACAGACACACGGGTGTACGCAGTATAACCCCTCTCCCGCCCTCACACAGACACACGGGTGTACGCAGTATAACCCCACGCCCACCCTCACATAGACAAACGGGTGTACGCAGTATAACCCCTCCCCCGCCCTCACACAGACACACGGGTGTACGCAGTATAACCCCTCCCCCACCCTCACACAGACACACGGGTGTACGCAGTATAAACTCTCCCCCGCCCCCACACAGACACACGGGTGTACGCAGTATAACCCCTCCCCCGCCCTCACACAGACACACGGGTGTACGCAGTATAACCCCTCCCCAACCCCCACACAGACACACGGGTGTACGCAGTATAACCCCTCCCCCGCCCTCACAGGCACACGGGTGTACGCAGTATAACCCCTCCCCCGCCCTCACACAGACACACGGGTGTACGCAGTATAACCCATCCCCCGCCCTCACACAGACACACGGGTGTACGCAGTATAACCCCTCCCTCACCCCCACACAGACACACGGGTGTACGCAGTATAACCCCTCCCCCGCCCCCACACAGACACACGGGTGTACGCAGTATAGCCCCTCCCCCGCCCTCCCACAGACACACGGGCGTACGCAGTATAGCCCCTCCCCCGCCCTCCCACAGACACACGGGCGTACGCAGTTTAACCCCTCCCCCGCTCTCACAGGCACACGGGTGTACGCAGTATAACCCCTCGCCCTCCCTCACACAGACACACGGGTGTACGCAGTATAGCCCCTCCCCCGCCCTCCCACAGACACACGGGCGTACGCAGTTTAACCTCTCCCCCGCGCCCCACACAGACACACGGGTGTCCGCAGTATAACCCTTCCCCCGCGCCCCACACAGACACACGGGTGTCCGCAGTATAACCCCTCCCCCGCCCCCACACAGACACACGGGCGTACGCAGTTTAACCCCTCCCCCGCCCTCCCACAGACACACGGGTGTACGCAGTATAACCCCTCCCCCGCCCCCACACAGACACACGGGTGTACGCAGTATAACCCCTCGCCCGCCCTCACACAGACACACGGATGTACGCAGTATAACCCCTCCCCCGCCCTCACGCAGACAGACGGGTGTACACAGTATAACCCCTCCCCCGCCTCCACACAGACACACGGGTGTACGCAGTATAACCCCTCCCCTGCCCCCACACAGACACACGGGTGTACGCAGTATAACCCCTCCCCCGCCCCCACACAGACACACGGGTGTACGCAGTATAACCCCTCGCCCGCCCTCACACAGACACACGGATGTACGCAGTATAACCCCTCCCCCGCCCTCACGCAGACAGACGGGTGTACACAGTATAACCCCTCCCCCGCCTCCACACAGACACACGGGTGTACGCAGTATAACCCCTCCCCTGCCCCCACACAGACACACGGGTGTACGCAGTATAACCCCTCTCCCGCCCTCACAGGCACCCGGGTGTACGCAGTGTAATCCCTCTCCCACCCCGCACAGACACACGGGTGTACGCAGTATAACCCCTCTCCCGCCCTCACATAGACACACGGGTGTACGCAGTATAACCCCTCTCCCGCCCTCACAGGCACCCGGGTGTACGCAGTATAACCCCTCCCCCGCCCTCACACAGACACACGGGTGTACGCAGTATAACCCCTCCCCCACCCTCACACAGACACACGGATGTACGCAGTATAACCCCTCCCCCGCCCTCACGCAGACAGACGGGTGTACACAGTATAACCCCTCCCCCGCCTCCACACAGACACACGGGTGTACGCAGTATAACCCCTCCCCTGCCCCCACACAGACACACGGGTGTACGCAGTATAACCCCTCTCCCGCCCTCACAGGCACCCGGGTGTACGCAGTGTAATCCCTCTCCACCCCGCACAGACACACGGGTGTACGCAGTATAACCCCTCTCCCGCCCTCACATAGACACACGGGTGTACGCAGTATAACCCCTCTCCCGCCCTCACAGGCACCCGGGTGTACGCAGTATAACCCCTCCCCCGCCCTCACACAGACACACGGGTGTACGCAGTATAACCCCTCCCCCACCCTCACACAGACACACGGGTGTACGCAGTATAAACTCTCCCCCGCCCCCACACAGACACACGGGTGTTCGCAGTATAACCCCTCCCTCACCCCCACACAGACACACGGGTGTACGCAGTACAACCCTTCCCCCGCCCCCACACAGACACACGGGTATGCGCAGTATAACCCTCCCCCGCCCCCACACAGACACACGGGTGTACGCAGTATAACCCCTCTCCCGCCCTCACAGGCACCCGGGTGTACGCAGTGTAACCCCTCCCCCGCCCTCACACAGACACACGGGTGTACGCAGTATAACCCCTCTCCCGCCCTCACACAGACACACGGGTGTACGCAGTATAACCCCTCTCCCGCCCTCACACAGACACACGGGTGTACGCAGTATAACCCTCCCCCGCCCTCACACAGACACACGGGTGTTCGCAGTATAACCCCTCCCCCGCCCTCACACAGACACACGGGTGTACGCAGTATAACCCCTCTCCCGCCCTCACACAGACACACGGTGTACGCAGTATAACCTCTCTCCCGCCCTCACACAGACACACGGGTGTACGCAGTATAACCCCTCCCTCACCCCCACACAGACACACGGGTGTACGCAGTACAACCCTTCCCCCGCCCCCACACAGACACACGGGTATGCGCAGTATAACCCCTCCCCCGCCCCCACACAGACACACGGGTGTTCGCAGTATAACCCCTCCCCCCGCCCCCACACAGACACACGGGTGTTCGCAGTATAACCCCTCCCCCGCCCTCACACAGACACACGGGCGTACGCAGTTTAACCTCTCCCCAGCCCTCTCACAGACACACGGGTGTACGCAGTATAACCCCTCCCTCACCCCCACACAGACACACGGGTGTACGCAGTATAACCCCTCCCCCGCCCCCACACAGACACACGGGTGTACGCAGTATAACCCCTCCCCCGCCCCCACACAGACACACGGGTGTACGCAGTATAACCCCTCCCTCACCCCCACACAGACACACGGGTGTTCGCAGTATAACCCCTCCCCCGCCCTCACACAGACACACGGGTGTACGCAGTATAACCCCTCCCTCACCCCCACACAGACACACGGGTGTACGCAGTATAACCCCTTCCCCGCCCTCACACAGACACACGAGTGTACGCAGTATAGCCCCTCCCCCGCCCTCACACAGACACACGGGCGTACGCAGTTTAACCTCTCTCCCGCCCTCTCACAGACACACGGGTGTACGCAGTATAACCCCTCCCCCGCCCCCACACAAACACACGGGTGTGCGCAGTATAACCCTTCCCCCGCGCCCCACACAGACACACGGGTGTCCACAGTCTAACCCCTCCCCAACCCCCACACAGACACACGGGTGTACGCAGTATAACCCCTCCCCGCCCTCACAGGCACACGGGTGTACGCAGTGTAACCCCTCCCCCGCCCTCACAGGCACACGGGTGTACGCAGTGTAACCCCTCCCCCGCCCCCACACAGACACACGGGTGTACGCAGTATAACCCCTCTCCCACCCCGCACAGGCACACGGGTGTACGCAGTATAACCCCTCCCCCGCCCTCACAGGCACACGGGTGTACGCAGTAGAACCCCTCCCCCGCCCTCACAGGCACACGGGTGTACGCAGTATAACCCCTCCTCCGCCCTCACAGGCACACGGGTGTACGCAGTATAACCCCTCTCCCACCCCGCACAGGCACACGGGTGTACGCAGTATAACCCCTCCCCCGCCCTCACACAGACACACGGGTGTACGCAGTATAACCCCTCCCTCACCCCCACACAGACACACGGGTGTACGCAGTATAACCCCTCGCCCGCCTCACACAGACACACGGGTGTACGCAGTATAACCCCTCCCCGCCCCCACACAGACACACGGGTGTACGCAGTATAACCCCTCCCCCGCCCCCACACAGACACACGGGTGTACGCAGTATAACCCCTCCCCCACCCCCAGACAGACACACGGGTGTACGCAGTATAACCCCTCCCCCGCCCCCACACAGACACACGGGTGTACGCAGTATAACCCTTCCTCCGCGCCCCACACAGACACACGGGTGTACGCAGTATAACCCCTCGCCCGCCCTCACACAGACACACGGGTGTACGCAGTATAACCCCTCCCCGCCCTCACACAGACACACGGGTGTACGCAGTATAACCCCTCCCCCGCCCCCACACAGACACACGGGTGTACGCAGTATAACCCCTCCCCCGCCCCCACACAGACACACGGGTGTACGCAGTATAACCCCTCCCCCGCCCTCACACAGACACACGGGTGTACGCAGTATAACCCCTCCCCCGCCCTCACACAGACACACGGGTGTACGCAGTATAACCCCTCCCCCGCCCCCACACAGATACACGGGTGTACGCAGTATAACCCCTCCCACCCCGCACAGACACACGGGTGTACGCAGTATAACCCCTCTCCCACCCCGCACAGGCACACGGGTGTACGCAGTATAACCCCTCCCCCGCCCTCACAGGCACACGGGTGTACGCAGTAGAACCCCTCCCCCGCCCTCACAGGCACACGGGTGTACGCAGTATAACCCCTCCTCCGCCCTCACAGGCACACGGGTGTACGCAGTATAACCCCTCTCCCACCCCGCACAGGCACACGGGTGTACGCAGTATAACCCCTCCCCCGCCCTCACACAGACACACGGGTGTACGCAGTATAACCCCTCCCTCACCCCCACACAGACACACGGGTGTACGCAGTATAACCCCTCGCCCGCCCTCACACAGACACACGGGTGTACGCAGTATAACCCCTCCCCCGCCCCCACACAGACACACGGGTGTACGCAGTATAACCCCTCCCCCGCCCCCACACAGACACACGGGTGTACGCAGTATAACCCCTCCCCCACCCCCAGACAGACACACGGGTGTACGCAGTATAACCCCTCCCCCGCCCCCACACAGACACACGGGTGTACGCAGTATAACCCTTCCTCCGCGCCCCACACAGACACACGGGTGTACGCAGTATAACCCCTCGCCCGCCCTCACACAGACACACGGGTGTACGCAGTATAACCCCTCCCCCGCCCTCACACAGACACACGGGTGTACGCAGTATAACCCCTCCCCCGCCCCCACACAGACACACGGGTGTACGCAGTATAACCCCTCCCCCGCCCCCACACAGACACACGGGTGTACGCAGTATAACCCCTCCCCCGCCCTCACACAGACACACGGGTGTACGCAGTATAACCCCTCCCCCGCCCCCACACAGATACACGGGTGTACGCAGTATAACCCCTCCCCCGCCCTCACAGGCACACGGGTGTACGCAGTATAACCCCTCCCCCGCCCTCACACAGACACACGGGTGTACGCAGTATAACCCCTCCCCCGCCCCCACACAGATACACGGGTGTACGCAGTATAACCCCTCCCACCCCGCACAGGCACACGGGTGTACGCCGTATAACCCCTCCCCCGCCCTCACAGGCACACGGGTGTACGCAGTATAACCCCTCCTCCGCCCTCACACAGACACACGGGTGTACGCAGTATAACCCCTCCCCCGCCCCCACACAGATACACGGGTGTACGCAGTATAACCCCTCCCCCGCCCTCACAGGCACACGGGTGTACGCAGTATAACCCCTCCCCCGCCCCCACACAGACACACGGGTGTACGCAGTATAACCCCTCCCCCGCGCCCACACAGACACACGGGTGTACGCAGTATAACCCCTCCCCGCCCCCACACAGACACACGGGTGTACGCAGTATAACCCCTCCCCCGCCCTCACACAGACACACGGGTGTACGCAGTATAACCCCTCCCCCGCCCCCACACAGATACACGGGTGTACGCAGTATAACCCCTCCCCCGCCCTCACAGGCACACGGGTGTACGCAGTATAACCCCTCCCCCGCCCTCACACAGACACACGGGTGTACGCAGTATAACCCCTCCCCCGCCCCCACACAGATACACGGGTGTACGCAGTATAACCCCTCCCCCGCCCTCACAGGCACACGGGTGTACGCAGTGTAACCCCTCCCCCGCCCTCACAGGCACACGGGTGTACGCAGTGTAACCCCTCTCCCACCCCGCACAGGCACACGGGTGTACGCCGTATAACCCCTCCCCCGCCCTCACAGGCACACGGGTGTACGCAGTATAACCCCTCCTCCGCCCTCACACAGACACACGGGTGTGCGCAGTATAACCCCTCCCCCGCCCCCACACAGATACACGGGTGTACGCAGTATAACCCCTCCCCCGCCCTCACAGGCACACGGGTGTACGCAGTATAACCCCTCCCCCTCCCCCACACAGACACACGGGTGTACGCAGTATAACCCCTCCCTCGCGCCCACACAGACACACGGGTGTACGCAGTATAACCCCTCCCCCGCCTCCACACAGACACACGGGTGTACGCAGTATAACCCTCCCCCGCCCTCACACAGACACACGGATGTACGCAGTATAACCCCTCCCCCGCCCCCACACAGACACACGAGTGTACGCAGTATAACCCCTCCCCCGCCCCCACACAGACACACGGATGTACGCAGTATAACCCCTCCCCCGCCCCCACACAGACACACGGGTGTACGCAGTATAACCCCTCCCCCGCCCCCACACAGACACACGGGTGTACGCAGTATAACCCCTCCCCCGCCCCCACACAGACACACGGGTGTACGCAGTATAACCCCTCCCCCGCCCCCACACAGACACACGGGTGTACGCAGTATAACCCCTCCCCCGCCCCCACACAGACACACGGGTGTACGCAGTATAACCCCTCCCCCGCCCCCACACAGACACACGGGTGTACGCAGTATAACCCCTCCCCCGCCCCCACACAGACACACGGGTGTACGCAGTATAACCCCTCCCCCGCCCCCACACAGACACACGGGTGTACGCAGTATAACCCCTCCCCCGCCCCCACACAGACACACGGGTGTACGCAGTATAACCCCTCCCCCGCCCCCCACACAGACACACGGGTGTACGCAGTATAACCCCTACCCCGCCCTCACGCAGACACCCGGGTGTACGCAGTATAACCCCTCCCCCGCCCCCACACAGACACACGGGTGTACGCAGTATAACCCCTCCCCCGCCCCCACACAGACACACGGGTGTACGCAGTATAACCCCTCCCCCGCCCCCACACAGACACACGGGTGTACGCAGTATAACCCCTCCCCCGCCCCCACACAGACACACGGGTGTACGCAGTATAACCCCTCCCCCGCCCCCACACAGACACACGGGTGTACGCAGTATAACCCCTCCCCCGCCCCCACACAGACACACGGGTGTACGCAGTATAACCCCTACCCCGCCCTCACGCAGACACCCGGATGTACGCAGTATAACCCCTACCCCGCCCTCACGCAGACACCCGGATGTACGCAGTATAACCCCTCCCCCGCCCCCACACAGACACACGGGTGTACGCAGTATAACCCCTCCCCCGCCCCCACACAGACACACGGGTGTACGCAGTATAACCCCTCCCCCGCCCCCACACAGACACACGGGTGTACGCAGTATAACCCCTCCCCCGCCCCCACACAGACACACGGGTGTACGCAGTATAACCCCTCCCCCGCCCCCACACAGACACACGGGTGTACGCAGTATAACCCCTACCCCGCCCTCACGCAGACACCCGGATGTACGCAGTATAACCCCTCCCCCGCCCCCACACAGACACACGGGTGTACGCAGTATAACCCCTCCCCCGCCCTCACACAGACACACGGATGTACGCAGTATAACCCCTCCCCCGCCCCCACACAGACACACGGGTGTACGCAGTATAACCCCTCCCGCGCCCCCACACAGACACACGGGTGTACGCAGTATAACCCCTCCCCCGCCCCCACACAGATACACGGATGTACGCAGTATAACCCCTCCCCCGCCCCCACACAGACACACGGGTGTACGCAGTATAACCCCTTCCCCGCCCCCACACAGACACACGGGTGTACGCAGTATAAACCCTCCCCCGCCCCCACACAGACACACGGGTGTACGCAGTATAACCCCTCCCCCGCCCCCACACAGACACACGGGTGTACGCAGTATAACCCCTCCCCCGCCCCCACACAGACACACGGGTGTACGCAGTATAACCCCTCCCCCGCCCTCACACAGACACACGGGTGTACGCAGTATAACCCCTCCCCCGCCCCCACACAGATACACGGGTGTACGCAGTATAACCCCTCCCCCGCCCCCACACAGACACACGGGTGTACGCAGTATAACCCCTCCCCCGCCCCCACACAGATACACGGGTGTACGCAGTATAACCCCTCCCCCGCCCCCACACAGACACACGGGTGTACGCAGTATAACCCCTCCCCCGCCCCCACACAGACACACGGGTGTACGCAGTATAACCCCTCCCCCGCCCTCACACAGACACACGGGTGTACGCAGTATAACCCCTCCCCCACCCCCACACAGACACCCGGGTGTACGCAGTATAACCCCTCCCCCGCCCTCACACAGACACACGGGTGTACGCAGTATAACCCCTCCCCCACCCCCACACAGACACCCGGGTGTACGCAGTATAACCCCTCCCCCGCCCCCACACACACACACGGGTGTACGCAGTATAACCCCTCCCCCGCCCTTACACAGACACACGGGTGTACGCAGTATAACCCCTCCCCCGCCCTCACACAGACACACGGACGTACGCAGTATAACCCCTCCCCCGCCCTCACACAGACACACGGACGTACGCAGTATAACCCCTCTCCCGCCCCCACACAGATACACGGGTGTACGCAGTATAACCCCTCCCCCGCCCCCACACAGACACACAGGTGTACGCAGTATAACCCCTCCCCCGCCCCCACACAGACACACGGGTGTACGCAGTATAACCCCTCCCCCGCCCTCACACAGACACACGGGTGTACGCAGTATAACCCCTCCCCCACCCCCACACAGACACCCGGGTGTACGCAGTATAACCCCTCCCCCGCCCTCACACAGACACACGGGTGTACGCAGTATAACCCCTCCCCCACCCCCACACAGACACCCGGGTGTACGCAGTATAACCCCTCCCCCGCCCCCACACACACACACGGGTGTACGCAGTATAACCCCTCCCCCGCCCTCACACAGACACACGGGTGTACGCAGTATAACCCCTCCCCCGCCCTCACACAGACACACGGACGTACGCAGTATAACCCCTCCCCCGCCCTCACACAGACACACGGACGTACGCAGTATAACCCCTCCCCCGCCCCCACACAGACACACGGGTGTACGCAGTATAACCCCTCCCCCGCCCCCACACAGACACACGGGTGTACGCAGTATAACCCCTCCCCCGCCCTCACACAGACACACGGACGTACGCAGTATAACCCCTCCCCCACCCCCACACAGACACACGGGTGTACGCAGTATAACCCCTCCCCCGCCCTCACACAGACACACGGGTGTACGCAGTATAACCCCTCCCCAACCCCAACACAGACACACGGGTGTACGCAGTATAACCCCTCCCCCGCCCCCACAAAGACACACGGGTGTACGCAGTATAACCCCTCCCCCGCCCCCACACAGAAACACGGGTGTACGCAGTATAACCCCTCCCCAACCCCCACACAGACACACGGGCGTACGCAGTTTAATCAGGAGTTCGTACGCAGCTGCAACATTCTTTACTAGTCAGTTAGGTTTCTTTGCAATACATATATGGTTTAGATTTATATCTGAATGGCCATTTTAGATTTTTTTGCACCGTCATTGGGTTATCCCCTGTGACAGAACTTGATAAGCAGCCGTACCATTCTTTTCAACAACATTACCTTTCTTTTTACAACACGCCAATTTGCCGTCTTTGAAATGTGCCCAAAGTCCCAAACTAAAGGGAACCGAATTTTTTTCATGGCACAGACATTTCGGGTCATGTTTCAAAACAAGTCCACAGAGCGTGACATGGTGATGGGGGCAGTTGTTGTCCACAGAGCGTGGCATGGTGATGTGGGCAGTGGTTGTTCGCAGACTGTGGCATGGTGATGGGGGCAGTTGTTGTCCACAGAGCGTGGCATGGTGATGTGGGCAGTTGTTGTCCACAGAGCGTGGCATGGTGATGTGGGCAGTTGTTGTCCACAGAGCGTGGCGTGGTGATGTGGGCAGTTGTTGTCCACAGAGCGTGGCATGGTGATGTGGGCAGTTGTTGTCCACAGAGCGTGGCATGGTGATGTGGGCAGTTGTTGTCCACAGAGCGTGGCGTGGTGATGTGGGCAGTTGTTGTCCACAGAGCGTGGCATGGTGATGTGGGCAGTTGTTGTCCACAGAGCGTGGCATGGTGATGGGGGCAGTTGTTGTCCACAGAGCGTGGCGTGGTGATGTGGGCAGTTGTTGTCCACAGAGCGTGGCATGGTGATGGGGGCAGTTGTTGTCCACAGAGCGTGGCGTGGTGATGTGGGCAGTTGTTGTCCACAGAGCGTGGCATGGTGATGGGGGCAGTTGTTGTCCACAGAGCGTGGCATGGTGATGTGGGCAGTTGTTGTCCACAGAGCGTGGCATGGTGATGTGGGCAGTTGTTGTCCACAGAGCGTGGCATGGTGATGTGGGCAGTTGTTGTCCACAGAGCGTGGCATGGTGATGGGGGCAGTTGTTGTCCACAGAGCGTGGCATGGTGATGTGGGCAGTTGTTGTCCACAGAGCGTGGCATGGTGATGTGGGCAGTTGTTGTCCACAGAGCGTGGCATGGTGATGGGGGCAGTTGTTGTCCACAGAGCGTGGCATGGTGATGGGGGCAGTTGTTGTCCACAGAGCGTGGCGTGGTGATGTGGGCAGTTGTTGTCCACAGAGCGTGGCATGGTGATGGGGGCAGTTGTTGTCCATAGAGCGTGGCGTGGTGATGTGGGCAGTTGTTGTCCACAGAGCGTGGCGTGGTGATGTGGGCAGTTGTTGTCCACAGAGCGTGGCATGGTGATGGGGGCAGTTGTTGTCCACAGAGCGTGGCATGGTGATGTGGGCAGTTGTTGTCCACAGAGCGTGGCATGGTGATGGGGGCAGTTGTTGTCCACAGAGCGTGGCATGGTGATGTGGGCAGTTGTTGTCCACAGAGCGTGGCATGGTGATGGGGGCAGTTGTGTTCCACAGAGCGTGGCGTGGTGATGTGGGCAGTTGTTGTCCACAGAGCGTGGCGTGGTGATGTGGGCAGTTGTTGTCCACAGAGCGTGGCATGGTGATGGGGGCAGTTGTTGTCCATAGAGCGTGGCGTGGTGATGTGGGCAGTTGTTGTCCACAGAGCGTGGCATGGTGATGTGGGCAGTTGTTGTCCACAGAGCGTGGCGTGGTGATGTGGGCAGTTGTTGTCCACAGAGCGTGGCGTGGTGATGTGGGCAGTTGTTGTCCACAGAGCGTGGCGTGGTGATGTGGGCAGTTGTTGTCCACAGAGCGTACCATGGTGATGTGGGCAGTTGTTGTCCACAGAGCGTGGCATGGTGATGGGGGCAGTTGTTGTCCATAGAGCGTGGCGTGGTGATGTGGGCAGTTGTTGTCCACAGAGCGTGGCGTGGTGATGTGGGCAGTTGTTGTCCACAGAGCGTACCATGGTGATGTGGGCAGTTGTTGTCCACAGAGCGTGGCATGGTGATGTGGGCAGTTGTTGTCCACAGAGCGTGGCGTGGTGATGTGGGCAGTTGTTGTCCACAGAGCGTGGCGTGGTGATGTGGGCAGTTGTTGTCCACAGAGCGTGCCATGGTGATGTGGGCAGTTGTTGTCCACAGAGCGTGGCATGGTGATGTGGGCAGTTGTTGTCCACAGAGCGTGGCGTGGTGATGTGGGCAGTTGTTGTCCACAGAGCGTGGCATGGTGATGTGGGCAGTTGTTGTCCACAGAGCGTGGCATGGTGATGTGGGCAGTTGTTGTCCACAGAGCGTGGCGTGGTGATGTGGGCAGTTGTTGTCCACAGAGCGTGGCGTGGTGATGTGGGCAGTTGTTGTCCACAGAGCGTGGCATGGTGGTGGGGGCAGTTGTTGTCCATAGAGCGTGGCGTGGTGATGTGGGCAGTTGTTGTCCACAGAGCGTGGCGTGGTGATGTGAGCAGTTGTTGTCCACAGAGCGTGGCATGGTGATGGGGGCAGTTGTTGTCCATAGAGCGTGGCGTGGTGATGTGGGCAGTTGTTGTCCACAGAGCGTGGCGTGGTGATGTGGGCAGTTGTTGTCCACAGAGCGTGGCGTGGTGATGTGGGCAGTTGTTGTCCACAGAGCGTGGCGTGGTGATGTGGGCAGTTGTTGTCCACAGAGCGTGGCATGGTGATGGGGGCAGTTGTTGTCCATAGAGCGTGGCGTGGTGATGTGGGCAGTTGTTGTCCACAGAGCGTGGCGTGGTGATGTGGGGAGTTGTTGTCCACAGAGCGTGGCATGGTGATGTGGGCAGTTGTTGTCCACAGAGCGTGGCGTGGTGATGTGGGCAGTTGTTGTCCACAGAGCGTGGCGTGGTGATGTGGGCAGTTGTTGTCCACAGAGCGTGCCATGGTGATGTGGGCAGTTGTTGTCCACAGAGCGTGGCATGGTGATGTGGACAGTGGTTGTCCACAGAGCGTGGCATGGTGATGTGGGCAGTTGTTGTCCACAGAGCGTGGCATGGTGATGTGGGCAGTTGTTGTCCACAGAGCGTGGCATGGTGATGTGGGCAGTTGTTGTCCACAGAGCGTGGCATGGTGATGGGGGCAGTTGTTGTCCACAGAGCGTGGCATGGTGATGTGGGCAGTTGTTGTCCACAGAGCGTGGCGTGGTGATGTGGGCAGTTGTTGTCCACAGAGCGTGGCATGGTGATGTGGGCAGTTGTTGTCCACAGAGCGTGGCATGGTGATGTGGGCAGTTGTTGTCCACAGAGCGTGGCGTGGTGATGTGGGCAGTTGTTGTCCACAGAGCGTGGCGTGGTGATGTGGGCAGTTGTTGTCCACAGAGCGTGGCATGGTGATGTGGGCAGTTGTTGTCCACAGAGCGTGGCATGGTGATGTGGGCAGTTGTTGTCCACAGAGCGTGGCATGGTGATGTGGGCAGTTGTTGTCCATAGAGCGTGGCATGGTGATGTGGGCAGTGGTTGTCCACAGAGCGTGGCATGGTGATGTGGGCAGTTGTTGTCCACAGAGCGTGGCATGGTGATGTGGGCAGTTGTTGTCCACAGAGCGTGGCATGGTGATGTGGGCAGTTGTTGTCCACAGAGCGTGGCATGGTGATGGGGGCAGTTGTTGTCCACAGAGCGTGGCATGGTGATGTGGGCAGTTGTTGTCCACAGAGCGTGGCGTGGTGATGTGGGCAGTTGTTGTCCACAGAGCGTGGCATGGTGATGTGGGCAGTTGTTGTCCACAGAGCGTGGCATGGTGATGTGGGCAGTTGTTGTCCACAGAGCGTGGCGTGGTGATGTGGGCAGTTGTTGTCCACAGAGCGTGGCATGGTGATGTGGGCAGTTGTTGTCCACAGAGCGTGGCATGGTGATGTGGGCAGTTGTTGTCCACAGAGCGTGGCATGGTGATGTGGGCAGTTGTTGTCCACAGAGCGTGGCATGGTGATGTGGGCAGTTGTTGTCCATAGAGCGTGGCGTGGTGATGTGGGCAGTTGTTGTCCACAGAGCGTGGCGTGGTGATGTGGGCAGTTGTTGTCCACAGAGCGTGGCATGGTGATGTGGGCAGTTGTTGTCCACAGAGCGTGGCATGGTGATGGGGGCAGTTGTTGTTCACAGAGCGTGGCGTGGTGATGTGGGCAGTTGTTGTCCACAGAGCGTGGCATGGTGATGTGGGCAGTTGTTGTCCACAGAGCGTGGCATGGTGATGTGGGCAGTTGTTGTCCACAGAGCGTGGCATGGTGATGGGGGCAGTTGTTGTCCACAGAGCGTGGCATGGTGATGGGGGCAGTTTTTGTCCACAGAGCGTGGCATGGTGATGTGGGCAGTTGTTGTCCACAGAGCGTGGCATTGTGATGGGGGCAGTTGTTGTCCACAGAGCGTGGCATGGTGATGGGGGCAGTTGTTGTCCACAGAGCGTGGCATGGTGATGGGGGCAGTTGTTGTCCACAGAGCGTGGCATGGTGATGTGGGCAGTTGTTGTCCACAGAGCGTGGCATTGTGATGGGGGCAGTTGTTGTCCACAGAGCGTGGCATGGTGATGGGGGCAGTTGTTGTCCACAGAGCGTGGCATGGTGATGGGGGCAGTTGTTTTCCATAGCGCGAATAGAAATCTTAGCGAACGCCACGAACCGATCAGGGGATGAAAGACACACGATTGCTATTTTTTTTTCGGGTGAGGGGGGGTGGGGGGGGCACAACCACAGGGCGCGCCCAAAATCATTCATGAATGATAGAAAGTACACTCACAATAATTTCGCTGACACTGACCCTCCCACCCCCCGCCCCTCCCTAACTTTCCTGTTGTTTCCGAGCTGCCCCTTCCCCCTAAACCGAGCTGCCCCCATTAAATCGGGCTCCCCCCCCCCTGTAAATCGAGCTGCCCCTCAAATTGGGCTGCTCCCTCTAAACTGAGCTGCCCCCCACTAAACCGAGTTGCCACCTCCTCCTAAACCGAGTTGCCCCACCGTCTAAACTGAGCTGCCCCCACACCAAACTGAACTACCCCCCCCCCCCCTCCCCTATAAACAGAGATTCCCCTCTCCGCCCGCTAAGCCGAACGACCCCCTCCCCATCAAAATAGCTGCGTCCCGTCACTGAATTCGAGGACTCTAGACCCTGGTCATACAATTAATCGTGGATAATAAGGGGGGAAACAGCACAACACTCTAGTATTGAGTCGCTGATTGGGCGCTGTTGATTGAAGCAGGAAGACATGACAAGGGCCCATTACCACTGCCGCCAATAGGCACCTGGTATAGCGAGGAGGACGAGGAACCATCTACCCCGTACCTTTCGTACCTTCACTCAATTTACCCACCGGGACCGAGTATGCGCACCTGAGACCTGAGTGGTGGCCATGGTAACAAGGCGATGAGAAAGCCGAGACACATGGGTGTGTGTGGGGTTAAGACGAGGCGCGGGGGATGCTGTGGCTTGGGATGGCTGGTGTGTGTGGGGTTAAGACGAGGCGCGGGGGGTGCTGTGGTTGGGGATGGCTCTGGCGGTGCAGTGGCGTTTATAGCTATTAACATGGGGCTCAGACACGTGACGGCATGGCGACCGAAAACAACCTTGACCTATATAAGAGTGTATCACGTCCTTGACCTTCATAGGAGTGTATCATATGCTTGACCTTTGAGACACCACCTGGTCGACCTTGGTCCAAGAGGACGAGATCTTGCATACTTACAGGTACCATATGGTTTATGCAGATTACCGCTCTCGGCGGGGATATGTCGTCCTCATGCAGAAACGGCTCCAGGGGGAGGGGGGGGGGGGAGGGAGGAGGGGTTCTTGGCGGGTAGCTCCAAGCCCCTAAAATGAGTCCTCCCAAACTCAAACAAAGATATAAGGGTTGCACCACGTCAAGGGGAATAAGGCATGTCTACCAGTATGACCTTGAGAGAGTCAAGGGGAATAAGGCATGTCTACCAGTATGACCTTTAGAGAGTATTCCGGATTCATCAAAGATGTGAAACTCCCACCCATGATATCTCTTCATCGCTGAGTTAATGATAGCGCTACATGTTATAATCGGCAAATAATGTAAATAGCATCAAAAAATTATATGGTGACGAGCATACGACCCACATGAAGGACAATCGAATTGCCAACAGATTTAATTTAATCAAATACAGCTCAGTTCTCTTGCGTGTAATGAACATTGTTATACAATTGAATCCAGTTTCCGGTTGAATTCTTGTGCACACAAAGGTGGCCAAAAACACCGATCCCGCCTGCATAGCCCGGCATGGTTGGAATCCATGTGAATCCAACATTAATCAATATGTGCGCAAAGACAGACACACAGTGTAACATCATTTACGAGGTAAAATCAATCTGTGAAAAGATATGACCTTAAACCCAAATCCGCCAGCATATATCTCTTTGAATCCATCTCTGCACAGATATAACAGGATCCAAATACTTACTGCACAGACCCTGGTCACTCCACGTGTATCTAACTATTCATATGTGCACAAATGTAGCATGACACACACATCCCTCCAACACAGACTCTGGTCCAATTCATGCCCATGTGCGTACACAGAAACCTCCCGATTATCGCCCCCATGACACGTGGTCCTCTCCCCGCCAGCCATCGTGTGCACGGCCCCGCCACCCATCCTGAACGGTACCAGGAGGGACCCGGTCAACTTCAACTACTCCCAGGCTGTAGACTACGAGTGTGACGACGGCTTCAAGTTCATCGACGGCCGGACCACGAGACAGCTGAGATGTGACGAGATCGGCCGCTGGAATGAGAGCGACGTCTCCTGCAGAGGTCAGTGATGACGCCGCAGAGGTCAGCGATGACGCCGCAGAGGTCAGTGATGTTTCCTGCAGTGGTCAGTGATGACGCCGCAGAGGTCAGTGAGGACGCCCCAGAGGTCAGTGATGTTGCCGCAGAGGTCAGTGATGTTTCCTGTAGAAGTCGGTGATGCCGCCGCAGAGGTCAGTGATGTTTCCTGTAGAGGTCAGTGATATCGCCGCAGGGGTCAGTGATGACGCCGCAGAGGTCAGTGATGACACCGCAGAGGTCAGTGATGACGCCGCTGAGGTCAGTGATGACGCCGCAGAGGTCAGCGATGTCGCCGCAGAGGTCATTGATGTTTCCTGTAGAGGTCAGTGATGTTTCCTTGAGAGGTCAGTGATGACGCCGCAGAGGTCAGTGATGTCGCCGCAGAGGTCATTGATGTTTCCTGTAGAGGTCAGTGATGCTTCCTGTAGAGGTCAGTGATGTCGCCGCAGAGTTCAGTGATGTTTCCTGCAGAGGTCAGTGATGTCGACGCAGAGGTCAGTGATGACGCCGCAGAGGTCAGTGATGACACCGCAGAGGTCAGTGATGACGCCGCAGAGGTCCGTGATGTCGCCGCAGAGGTCAGTGATGACGCCGCAGAGGTCAGTGATGACGCCACAGAGGTCAGTGATGTCGCCGCAGAGGGTATTCCGCTAATTGCGCTTAAGTCCCTCGTAATCTAGGTCCAATTGATCTATCGAAATTATCCTTCATATGCGAACATTGTTAAAGAATCCAGTTGAGGGAACTTTAAGAATATTGGTGCCCAATATACCACCTTTAGCATTGACGGTGCCGGACAAAAACGTTTCGATTGGATGTTATTTTTTAAAGCGTGCAACGCTTTAACCCTCCCCCCCCCCCTCCCCCCCCCCCCTTCCAAAAGGGGGAAAACCCCAAAACAAACAACCATCGAAATCCGTCCGTGTACAGGGTCAAGGCGCAATCTCGGCCGCCAGGTGGCGTGCTATACCTGCATTATCGCATGGAGGCGACGCCGGCAAAAGTATTAAATGCAGCCCCGATCTTTTTTTATGGCATCTGTTGTTATTTGAAGTCACTTTGGGCCTAGTATGTCTCGCATGTCAGCTCTAATTGTCGAGGGTATTCCGCTGTTCCAGCCCAAGCGACAGGTGCGGGGTTCAAACCCCACTTGTGCAAAGGTCCAAGTCTTGCCCGATAAACATTCCATGTCGCTCTATATGGCTTATATAGCTTATGTTATGTCGAACAAGGCACCTGTGAGAGGATCGTTGAATGGCAGCAACGTTCACCCACTACACTAAATACCTCATTATTGTTACAATCCAATGTGGGAGTGCCACACCCTTTGTACTACAGACATCCAAGAGACCGCCACAGGGTTGACCCCTGACCCTGGGCGTGGCCTGGATTGATAGCGTATAATTGCCGTGCGTGTCCCGTTAGTCACGTGACTTACTGCCTCCTCCGCCAGTCACAGATGTGCGTCCTCAGCGCAGTGCCTCATTGAATTGATGAACCATCAGCCATTGACATGCCATTCTCCCAGCAGGGGACGTGTTCATCGCAAATACGTTTATCAATCAATATCCATACTTCAGTCGTATTTATTGATTCTCTTGTTCGGTCGGTCTAATTAGATATAGGTGTCACTTTTTTTTATCTATTATATTTGACAACTACACTTTACACTACCCATAATGCAGCAGCACGCGGCCAGTAATTGTTCCATGTTGTGCGGACTCCTCTGAGTGAACGACAAGGGTGGTCACGAGAAGAAGTACCCCGTGACTGTCACTTCGTGACGTCAGTCTGGTGTGTTTAAGACACAATCTGTAGAGCTGTGATTGATGATGGGAGTCTCCTTGGTGTAGTGGTTAGCGCACCAGGCCGTAGATCTAAAGTTTCGAGTCCCGGCTTAGGTCACTAATTGCCCTTCCTCCTCCAGGTCAATTCCGTGACCTAGTTTAGCTCTTGAATGCGCCAACGCGGCATAAGTCGCCCATTCATACCAATTTAATTGCTGAATATATACTCATTCAACTCAAATATGTAATTTATCAAGTTTCTATGTACCCTTTTGTATGCAACTCACAATGTGCATAAATTCACCTTACGATGTATATAACATTATATAAATGCAACTTACAATGTATATTATACTATATAAATGCAACTGACAATGTATATAACATATAAATTAAACTGACAATGTATATAACATAATATGAATAGGTGCTAAGCCTATGCTTGAAATGGACTTTGAATATGCATGCATGTTACCTTAAGAGCTAACTCGCTTGCGCTCGCTATAAATCAACCTGACAATGTACATAACATATAAAATAAACTGACAATGTATATAACATTATATAAATTCAACTTAGAATGTATATAACATTATTGCGAGCGGAAGCGAGCTCTTAAGGTAACATGCATGCATATTCAAAGTCCATTTCAAGCATAGGCTTAGGACTTTCATTTCGCGTAACAGGCCCCATGAGACGTTTTCGGATTCGGAGTAACTATCAGCTGTACATAAATATATTCAAGCAAAGAGAGGTCGAAGCCTATTATGTCATGTGTTTAATAATTAAATCAGCTGGCCCACAAAATTATCGAATAAATTATTCAATGTTAACACTGGATGTAGGCTTCAAATTAAAGTTAATTTATAAGCGACGCGCTATTAAATGTCTGTTGCCAAACAGAGCGCTCTTGGTGACCGCCCATCGGCTGCTGTCATAGTGAGTAGTTGTGACGTCAAAATGTTATAAACATGACGTCACAATGGGAGTTCCTAAGCAACCGAATTGAGATTAATTGTGAATATTAATCTAGATGTATCCCCTCGGAATATCTGAATTAATAAATATACGCTACCTATCCATATTTATTTAATATGTATACAACTTACAATGTATATAACCATATGGCCATTCTCTGCCTGCAGTGGACCGCTGTTCCCCGGTGCCGACGGCTGATCACGTGATCCCCGACACGACCAACACGAGCTGGTACACGAACGTGACGTACAACTGCGAGCAGGGCTACGAGTGGCCCAACAACAAGACGGCCCACCACATCATCTGTCAGAACGACGGCACCTGGAACGACACCAACATCCCACGCTGCCCCAGTACGTCACCATGGCACCCAGATACGTCACAATGCCATACGTCACAATGCCATGGATATATGTCACCATAGCACCTAGACATGTCACAATATCATACGTCACAATGCCTTGGATATATGTCACCATAGCACCCAGACACGTCACAATGTCATACGCCACAATGCCATGGATATATGTCACCATGGCACCCAGATACGTCACAATGACATCCAAAGTGTTCACAAGGACATCCAAATTGTGCACAATGAGATCCAAATGAGTCACGCTGAAATCTACATGTATAGGTCTCGATGTTGGCGTCCGTCTGTCTGTGGAACACGATGAATTTGCAGCTTTTGTTTTGGTTTAAGTAGTAAGATTTGCTTCGCGGCATTTGCTCTTATGAGTAAATAAGTCTATGGCCGACAGAGCTTATCACAGTCGTGGCACCGATAACTTGTCGTTACGTTTTGACTATTACTGACGGGACGCCTAGATTGGCGTTTCGTGAGTTAAACCTAAATACTTCACACTGACATCTAAACTCGTCACAATAAATTATGTAAACGTCACAATAAATTATGTAAACGTCACAATGAATTATATAAACGTCACAACGACAACCATACGTCACAATGGCCCACCCAGACGCCACAATATGACAAACATACGTCACAATTTCCTACGAATACGTCACATTGATATCTATGTTCATCACAAAGGCCTGCGCATAAGGGACAATGCTATTCTTACATATTATCGCTGCGCCTATAACTGAAAACAATTCCCACATCCTTGCCTGTACCTGTGTCCAGATTGTTTCACTGCTTTTCTGCTATACAATCTTCCAGACCATCGATGTCAATAAAAACCAAAATAAATTCAGTAAATCGGTTTCATTAAACAAATGACCACCGTTTTTTTTTAAAGAAAATGTTGGCCGCAGTAGAAAATGCTTGACGTGTGTTTGTTTCCTTCTTGCAGTCAAGCTGTGTTCCGAGGTGGAGCAGATGTCCAACGCCACAGTGAACGACACGGTCCACGTCTACAACACATACGTCAACTACGAGTGTGACGTCGGCTACAAGTTCGACGACAACGAGACGTCAAAATGGCGGTGGTGTTCCCACACGGCCCTGTGGGACCCGGACCCCTTTCCTGAGTGTGAAAGTAAGAACACGCCGCCCTCCTGCACCCACCCACCCACCCACCCACCCCTCAGTGGCGGTGGTGTTCCCACACGGTCCTGTGGGACCCGGACCCCTTCCCTGAGTGTGAAAGTAAGGACACCCCGCCCTCCGCCACCCACCCACCCACCCACCCCTCAGTGGCGGTGGTGTTCCCACACGGCCCTGTGGGACCCAGACCCCTTCCCTGAGTGTGAAAGTAAGGACACCCCGCCCTCCGCCACCCACCCACCCACCCACCCCTCAGTGGCGGTGGTGTTCCCACACGGCCCTGTGGGACCCAGACCCCTTCCCTGAGTGTGAAAGTAAGGACACCCCGCCCTCCGCCACCCACCTACCCACCCACCCCTCAGTGGCGGTGGTGTTCCCACACTGCCCTGTGGGACACGGACGCCTTCCCTTAGTGTGAAAGTAAGGACACCCCACCCTCCTCCACCCACCCACCCACCCACCCCTCAGTGGCGGTGGTGTTCCCACACGGCCCTGTGGGACCCGGACCCCTTCCCTGAGTGTGAAAGTAAGGACACCCCGCCCTCCTCCACCCACCCACCCACCCACCCCTCAGTGGCGGTGGTGTTCCCACACTGCCCTGTGGGACACGGACGCCTTCCCTGAGTGTGAAAGTAAGGACACCCCCCCCCCCTCCACCCACCCACCCACCCAGCTGTCAGTGGCGCTGGTGTTCCCACACTGCCCTGTGGGACCCAGACCCCTTCCCTGAGTGTGAAAGTAAGGACACCCCGCCCTGCTCCACCCACCCACCCACCCACCCCTCAGTGGCGGTGGTGTTCCCACACTGCCCTGTGGGACACGGACGCCTTCCCTGAGTGTGAAAGTAAGGACACCCCCCCCCCCCCCTCCACCCACCCACCCACCCAGCTGTCAGTGGCGGTGGTGTTCCCACACTGCCCTGTGGGACCCAGACCCCTTCCCTGAGTGTGAAAGTAAGGACACCCCGCCCTGCTCCACCCACCCACCCACCCACCCCTCAGTGGCGGTGGTGTTCCCACACGGCCCTGTGGGACCCGGACGCCTTCCCTGAGTGTGAAAATAAGGACACCCCGCCCTCCTCCACCCACCCACCCACCCACCCAGCTGTCAGTGGCGGTGGTGTTTACATACCGCCCTGTGGGACCCAGACCCCTTTCCTGAGTGTAAAAGTAAGGACACCCCCCGCCCCCCTCCACCCACCCACCCACCCACCCACTCCTCAGTGGAGGTGGTGTTCCCCCAAATAAGGACACCCCCCTCTATTTCCCTGACACCCTCACCCTCGGAGTAACGATGGCATTCATACCCCTCTCTGCGTGACACTGTTCCCTTTTCCGCGTGTAGAGGGGCCTCTCTGGTGTAGTGGTTAGCGCATTACACAACAGATTAATATGTGATGGGGGCATTTCTAGAGTAGTGGTTAGCACACTAGACCACAGGTCGATAGGTCATGGGAGCCTCCCTGGTGTAGTGGTTAGCCCACTAGACCACAGATCAATAGATCATGGGGGCCTCCCTGGTGTAGTGGTTAGCACACTAGACCACAGATCAATAGGTCCTGGGGGCCTCCCTGGTGTAGTGGTTAATACACTAGACCACAGATCAATAGGTCATAGGGGCCTCCCTGGTGTAGTGGTTAGCGCACTAGACCGCAGATCAGTAGGTCCTGGGGGCCTCCCCTCACTTTTGATCCAACTTAGATATTCTGTCGGCCGTTCTGTTCCGTGTCAATACATGACATGACAACTTTCCACCCAGCAACCCTGCCCCCGCCCCTTACATCACCGAATGCATAATAACAAATTCTCACATGTCCATAATCTGATCGGGTATTCGAAATCCGCCTAGTTCTGCCTGCTGCGACCTTCATCCATACGGGTCGTTATGTATCTCCCGACATACCGTACACAATACACAATCCGGAAACCATAGACATCCCCGTCATCACATTCAATATTCATCGCACGCTGGCTGAATCTCCATGTATCCCATGGATGTTGGCATATTACAATGTGTTATAAACCTGTCTCCTCCACCGCCAAGGGAACCGTGAACCCCCCGCCCCCGTCCCCTCGCCCACTCCCGTCCCCTTAATCACCATCGTTCCCTATTGGCCGGTAGCCTCGGATCTTGCGCAAGGTCGAGTCGTCCTTATGTATCAGCCTTCGTCGGCAGGACGAGTGCTTTGTCCAGTGCACTCCCCCCCCCCCCCCCCCATAGGATCCTTGGGCTGACTACCCTCTCAATGAACACCTCGAGTTATAGTGCCACGAGTCAAAGGTTGATGATTTTGTCTTGCTGCTATTTATAACGCATTTTATATAAAAGGTTATTATTAAGTCAACAACACCTGCCAACTACAAAGGGTAACTTACCCAATGATGTCATGTCACGTGATTGATCACTACCGGTTAGAATGCTTGATTCCCGTCTCATCGGATATTCATGCTTAATGGCGGCGGAAACGTTGTGCATTGCAGGCCACTTTTGTGCACATGAGGGCTAAGCTGGACCAAAAAACGTTCCGTGACAAGTGACAAGATATACAACTGATGTCAAATATTTCCCCTGACGTCACCGATGTCTTTCAGCACCTGTGCCGAGCGCTATGTGCAATATTTCCCCCGACGTCACTGATGTCTTTCAGCACCTGTGCCCAGCGCTATGTGCAATATTGGCCCCGACGTCATCGATGTCTTTCAGCACCTGTGCCGAGCGCTATGTGCAATATTGGCCCCGACGTCACCGATATCTTTCAGCACCTGTGCCGAGCGCTATGTGCAATATTTCCCCCGACGTCACCGATGTTTTTCAGCACCTGTGCCGAGCGCTATGTGCAATATTTCCCCCGACGTCACCGATGTCTTTCAGCACCTGTGCCCAGCGCTATTTGCAATATTGGCCCCGACGTCACCGATGTCTTTCAGCACCTGTGCCGAGCGCTATGTGCAATATTTCCTCCGACGTCACCGATGTCTTTCAGCACCTGTGCCCAGCCTATGTGGAATATTTCCCCCGACGTCACCGATGTCTTTCAGCACCTGTGTCGAGCGCTATGTGTAATATTTCCCCCGACGTCACCGATGTCTTTCAGCACCTGTGCCGAGCGCTATGTGTAATATTTCCCCTGAAGTCACCTATGTCTTTCAGCACCTGTGCCGAGCGCTATGTGCAATATTTCCCCTGAAGTCACCTATGTCTTTCAGCACCTGTGCCCAGCGCTATGTGCAATATTTCCCCCGACGTCACTGATGTCTTTAAGCACCTGTGCCGAGCGCTATGTGCAATATTTCCACCAACGTCACTGATGTCTTTCAGCACCTGTGCCGAGCGCTATTTGCAATATTTCCCCCGACGTCACCGATGTCTTTAAGCACCTGTGCCGAGCGCTATTTGCAATACTTCCCCCGACGTCACCGATGTCTTCCAGCACCTGTGCCGAACGCTATGTGCAATATTTCCCCCGACGTCACTGATGTCTTTTAGCACCTGTGCCGAGCGCTATGTGCAATATTTCCTCCGACGTCACTGATGTCTTTTAGCACCTGTGCCGAGCGCTATGTGCAATATTTCCCCCGACGTCACTGATGTCTTTCAGCACCTGTGCCGAAAGCTATGTGCAATATTTCCTCCGACGTCACTGATGTCTTTTAGCACCTGTGCCGAGCGCTATGTGCAATATTTCCCCCGACGTCACCGATGTCTTCCAGCACCTGTGCCGAGCGCTATGTGCAATATTTCCCCCGACGTCACCGATGTCTTTCAGCACCTGTGCCGAGCGCTATGTGCAATATTTTCTTCGACGTCATCGATGTCTTTCAGCCCCTGTGCCGAGCGCTATGTGCAATATTTCCTCCGACGTCACCGATGTCTTTCAGCACCTGTGCCGAGCGCTATTTGCAATATTTCCTCCGACGTCACCGATGTCTTTCAGCACCTGTGCCGAGCGCTATGTGCAATATTTCCTCCGACGTCACCGATGTCTTTCAGCACCTGTGCCGAGCGCTATGTGCAATATTTCCCCGAAAGGCACTGATGTCTTTCAGCACCTGTGCCGAGCGCTATTTGCAATATTTCCCCCGACGTCACTGATGTCTTTCAGCTTCTGTGCCAAACGCTATGTGCAATATTTTCCCACAATCATTTTGGAACTGCCATGAAAAGCGCCATCTGACAACTTCAGTCCCACGGTCGCTCCCCAGTAATCCAGCAGTCAACCATAGTAGCATATCTACAGAATCTTATAATTGTCATTTCCGCCCGTAGTCTCATAGTCAAACCTGTTAGCATATGTGCGTAGTCTCATAAGCGTCATCCCCTCCGTAGTCCTATATTCAACCCTATTAATATGTGTACGGTATCTCATAAGCGACATGTTGCCTGTGGTCATGCATACTCCTATGAGTTCTATAACTTATATGTGAGTCCCATCAGCGTTATTACCCCGTAGTCCAGCATGCAACTCTATCAACATATGCACGGGTAGGGAGTATGATAAGCGTTACTTTCACTGCAGTCATATATTTACCCCTATCAACATATATATACGGTGTCTTACAAGTGTCACTCTCTCCCGCAGTCATACAGTAAAACATATCAACATATGATGGTGTCTCACAAGCGTCACTTTGTCCCAAATTCATACATTCTACCCTATTAACATATGTACGGTGTCTCATATGCGCCACTTTTTCCCGCAGTCATACATTTACCCCTATTAATTCCATGTGTGGTGTCTCATAAGCGTCACTTTCTCCCGCAGTCATAAACTGCCCGGAACTGATGGACGTCGAGAACGCGACACGTGACTCCAACGAGACTCAGTACAACACAATCGTGTCATACCAGTGCATGCCGGGATACCAGTACCCGGATAAACTCAAGGTCAAGGCCATCGTGTGCACAGCCAATGAGACGTGGACCGACTACCCGGAACCTTGCGAAGGTCAGACGCCAATCATTCCAACGACTTTATTGCTAATTTTGATATAACCATATGCCCGTCACTTCTGGCCAACAACAACTAGGTTCATTATGAAAAGTTTCGGTTGATTATTTTGTATTGTGTTTTAATATGTGTGTCTCAACGCCTAAAAAAGGCTTGAAGAAAAATGTGGGTTCAAGTTACATTAAGCTTAAATACTGTGGAAACTTTAGGTAGACATCTTGTACTTTGTGGAGGGTTAGCACGTGGCCCAGTACGGCAGTGGCGTTTCGGCTATTGTCGACTCTGCTCTGCCCAATCGCCGGTATGTGGTTCAAACCCTAGCTGTGCAAGACGGGGCAACAACCAACTCGTTTGCATGACTTGCATGCTGTTGTCATGGTACTCTATTGTCAATATATCTGTCCGACAGAGCGTGTATTTTAGACATATGTCATCGCTTCACAACTGCCGTCCCAAAGTAGTTACATGCCACATACTATCTGCCGTATAGAACGTTACCTGACTCGCCTGTACTTCAGGGGCGGATCTAGGAGTTTGCCAAGGGGAGGGGGTTGCTTTCTGAAAAAATTGCGACCGGAGGGGGGGGGGGGGGGGCTGCTCTTAAGACTTGTGACCGGGAAGAGGGAATTGGGCTTGGAGAACCCGACTTTAGCAGTGTATGTTCAGTTTCCCAAGAGGGGGGGGGGGGTTGCTCTCTGAAGATTTGGGACTTTAACATGTATGTTAACATGTATGTTGTATGTTCTGGTTTCCAAGGGGAGGGGGTGGGGGGGGTTACCCCCTACCCCCCTACTCCCCCCCCCCTCGATCCGCCACTGGTATTGCATATATATATATAAGATATAGATATTTGCACATTATGTTCTAGTTACACTTGAAGTCATGTTTTGTGATGTAGCGGATGAAACATTTGTGCACTATATTTTATATCGCCGACCTGTGATGCATGCTCGGAATATAATTCATTTGGTGGGGCTCCACGGCTCGCCTAATTTATATGGGGTTTAAAATCACCTGCCCTGGGAATATGTGTGTAGCTTGTGAGATACGTCGGCAGGATGAAGCGTGCCGTCGTACATGCAACCCTTCAAGCCAAACTTGGGGTTCACTATTGTTTCAAATTTTACTCCACGGATGCGTGTTGTCGGGAGTAGACTATATTGTCCTAGACTTTCATGATGATGGACCGGAAGTCCTGCGCCCCTCTCAATCTACGGCCACTTATCCCCTACTCGAACTTCCTGTACCCCTCTCACCCTACGGCCGCTTATCCCCTACGCGACCCTCCTGTACCCCTCTAACCCTACCGCCACTTATCCCCTACTCGACCCTCCTGTACCCCTCTAACCCTACGGCCACTCATCCCCTACTCGATCCTCCTGTACCCCTCTCACCCTACGGCCACTTATCCCCTACTCGACCCTCCTGTAACCCTCTCACCCTACGGCCACTTATCCCCTACTCGACCCTCCTGTAACCCTCTCACCCTACGGCCACTTATCCCCTACTCGTCCCTCCTGTACCCCTCTCACCCTACCGCCACTTATCCCCTACTCGACCCTCCTGTACCCCTCTCACCCTACGGCCACTCATCCCCTACTCGATCCTCCTGTACCCCTCTCACCCTACGGCCACTTATCCCCTACTCGACCCTCCTGTAACCCTCTCACCCTACGGCCACTTATCCCCTACTCGACCCTCCTGTACCCCTCTCACCCTACCGCCACTTATCCCCTACTCGTCCCTCCTGTACCCCTCTCACCCTACCGCCACTTATCCCCTACTCGACCCTCCTGTACCCCTCCCACCCTACGGCCACGTATCCCCTACTCGACCCTCCTGTACCCCTCTCACCCTACCGCCACTTATCCCCTACTCGACCCTCCTGTACCCCTCCCACCCTACGGCCACGTATCCCCTACTCGACCCTCCTGTACCCCTCCCACCCTACGGCCACTTATCCCCTACTCGTCCCTCCTGTACCCCTCTCACCCTACCGCCACTTATCCCCTACTCGACCCTCCTGTACCCCTCCCACCCTACGGCCACTTATCCCCTACTCGACCCTCCTGTACCCCTCTCACCCTACGGCCACTTATTCCCTACTCGACCCTCCTGTACCTCTCAAACCCTACCGCCACTACCTGACTCACCCGTCCGCAACACATGCTCCTCCCCATACCCCCCGCACAAGCCACCCTACCCGCCACCCCACCCTTCCCTAACCGACCCGCTGCTACGTCAACATATCCCACCATACTCCGGCCCAAACCCTATCCCAGCAGAACAACCTACCCATACCCATACCAACCCATACGACCCCGTCCCCGACCCATCCCTACCCAACACCTACTCCCACCCGTCTCACTCTTCCACCCTGCCCTTAATGATCCATACTCTTACCCCCCCCCCCCCCCCACCCCCCCTTGTGTCACCCGCACTCCTACAGCCGCCGCTCACACCCCGACCAGCTGCCAATCCAGGGACGGACCCAGGGATCTGAAAGAAATTGCCACCGACGACCAAGCATTATTTTGACGACCGGTGGGGATGGGGGGGGGGGGGGCCGGGGGGGGGAGTGGGGCTCCACGGCTCAGGTGGCCTAAATTGCATAACGGCATTCTTCCTCCAAAATGGGAAGCGGGGGAGGGGTCCTTGGGGTCCGGGTTCCCCCACAGCTAACCCCTACCCATGCCAGCACTTCCACTCTCTCACGTTCTGTTGTCCTCTGCCACACATTCTGTGGGAATCCCCTCCCATTGTCGCTGGTCTGTATCGTCACTGTCAAGCCGGCCTCCTTCATCGATCACGTCCCACGGCGGCCTGGCGGCGAACATACGGTCAGCGAGTTTAAACCTCTGCGCAAATGGCAAGGTCGTCGTCATAGAGAGATACCACGTGACCCACAGACAACAGACTGCCATTACGCGGCCGCCCGACCGATGATGAGTAACACACGTTCCGACCTCCGATGATTGAAATTGATAGACTACATGATCTAAAATTCCTTAAAAACTGGTCTAAAATTCCTTAAAAACGTGTCTAAAATTCCTTAAAAACGTGTCTAAAATTCCTTAAAAACTGGTCTAAAATTCCCTAAAAACTGGTCTGAAATTTCTTTAAAAATTGATCTACAGTTCTTGAAAAACTAGTCTCGAATTCCTTTAACAATTATTTTAAAAACTAGCAAATAGGCCGACAGCCAGAAATGGTGTGGGGTTGAAAAGTCAGACCGAATAAAATGCCAATGGCATGATCAATATATTTCCATTCTAATTAATGCCTCTTCATGAATGATGGAATAATAATGAAACAGAACACATATAATTTATATTATGAATCATAGCCTTAACGTCCCAAACTTTTACTGGTTGGATTTGGTTCCAACAAGCTCTAGCGTGCAAAGGTTTCATGTTTTTTTTATTACTATTTTTTAAACATCGTTTATTTTGGAAGGCCTGCAATAGCAAATTTACATGTTAATGCCCACACTACTTATTGACCCAACTGTGCTGAGAGGACCCGGATGTAACAGAAAAACCGCAAGGGAAACATAAACCATTTTAGGTAAGACGAAGGAATTTGTAGTGAGCAAGTCATCACTAGGAATAAAATCCGTAATGGCATAATCAACATGTTTCCATTTAAAACAATTTTTCGTCATGAACCATGGAATAATAGTTAAACAGAACGCATATAAATTATATTATGAAACATAGCCACATAATGCTTCAAAAAGTTGGCTTGAGCATACTTCTGTTACGCCATCGGAACACTGGCAAAGCCTGGTATGGTAAATTCTTCCTGACTAATGGTACATGCATATTACAGAAAGTTAGGCGCGATTGTCCATGCTAGTTATTTCAATTAATACCTTTACATCGACAATATAGATTTAACGCTAACATATTCAGCAACAAATCCAAAATAATTTATGAAATTCATAGAAATATTTGTAAAATAAATCATATTATACCAAGTTAATATCCAAGAAAGTCAAAGGTAGTTCCCCCCGTGGACTCTCATTATAATAATAATGACTCGCATTACTATCGCACTATTAGCCGGTAAAGTAGTTTTCCGATGACGTTAACTCATCTAAAATCAACGCCTCTTTGAGCGATACATTGCAGAAAATATAATGTCCTGAGAGAGCAAGGGATGACGTCACCAGTGGATGTTACAGCTCTAAAGGCTGCGAGTCCTGATCTGCCACTTTGTGTGTATAACGGAGACACCCACGGATGTGCCGTGTAGGTTGAAAGCGTCGCGATAGCCGAATCACATCAACCTCTTATCGGTTGTATTTTCTTACATCCGGACACATCCATACAACGCATCCGATTAACCCACCAAGGCATCCCATGTGAAGGTCTTTCTCAGGGCAACTCCGGTGCCAATGTAGAGCAACCGGAAGTAGCCATAGGCGACCACTTCCGGCCTGAGGCTTCTCTCTTTTTGTTGACCGGGCGTCGGGTGGGAAGATGAGCTCTAGCGTATCGGGGCAGGGCGCCAGTTTGTACTTTAAGAGATACGTACCATGGTCATTTCGTGTCGTTAAGCGTGAGTATTGATCGGTTACAGTGTCCGCCATTGGGTTCAGTCAACGAACTTGTGAACTTTTAGCATCAACGGGTTTGGCTTGGTGTTGTGACCTTGAACTGCTATATCTAGCCTAGGTCTTGTCTCCTTGTCCGGGAATTAAGTAACAGCCGTTCTCTGTGTTAATTTGTTTGTTCACACCCAGGTGTAGTTGTTATGGCAACAGGCGTAGCTACATCGATTAAGATCAACGTGCAGCCCCTGCCCCTCTCCCTGTTCCTGCCCCCCCCCCCACCCCCCACCCCCCACAAATCAACGTCTCTTTGAACGATACACACTCCGGTTAAGTTTTCTGCACGACAATAAATGTTTATATTTTACATATTCCTTAATTATGGTTTTCCATAATATATCATATATACACTATATGAATATCAATACTTTTAAATACATAACGGCAGCAACATATGGCTCCTACTCAAAACGAAAACTAATATACTATGAATAAACATGGAGGTATGTTTCAATGGTCAAACATATGTTATCAGTATCTCACAACCAAAACACTTCTTCATAACAGTTTTCCCAACTGTCTTCGGCTTCCTTTACTGTGTTGGATGAAGGTTTTCATTCATATCAACCTCCATCGAGGCGTTCAAAGTAAAGACACGCTTTTCCCTCCAGAGTGGTCTTCTGCCCTCCCGTACCCTGGTGGACGGAGTGCCAACCACCACCCTGTCCCTGTCTCTCACAGTACAAACACCCTTTACCCTCCACGGTGGTGTTCTGCCCCCCCGTACCCTGGTGGACGGAGTGCCAACCACCACCCTGTCCCTGTCCCTCACAGTACAAACACCCTTTACCCTCCACAGTGGTGTTCTGCCCTCCCGTACCCTGGTGGACGGGGTGCCAACCACCACCCTGTCCCTGTCTCTCACAGTACAAACACCCTTTACCCTCCACAGTGGTGTTCTGCCCTCCCGTACCCTGGTGGACGGAGTGCCAACCACCACCCTGTCCCTGTCCCTCACAGTACAAACACCCTTTACCCTCCACAGTGGTGTTCTGCCCTCCCGTACCCTGGTGGACGGGGTGCCAACCACCACCCTGTCCCTGTCTCTCACAGTACAAACACCCTTTACCCTCCACAGTGGTGTTCTGCCCTCCCGTACCCTGGTAGACGGAGTGCCAACCACCACCCTGTCCCTGTCTCTCACAGTACAAACACCCTTTACCCTCCACAGTGGTGTTCTGCCCTCCCGTACCCTGGTGGACGGAGTGCCAACCACCACCCTGCCCCTGTCTCTCACAGTACAAACACCCTTTACCCTCCACAGTGGTGTTCTGCCCTCCCGTACCCTGGTGGACAGAGTGCCAACCACCACCCTGTCCCTGTCCCTCACAGTACAAACACCCTTTACCCTCCACTGTGGTGTTCTGCCCTCCCGTACCCTGGTGGACAGAGTGCCAACCACCACCCTGTCCCTGTCCCTCACAGTACAAACACCCTTTACCCTCCACAGTGGTGTTCTGCCCTCCCGTACCCTGGTAGACGGAGTGCCAACCACCAACCTGTCCCTGTCTCTCTCAGTACAAACACCCTTTACCCTCCACAGTGGTGTTCTGCCCTCCCGTACCCTGGTGGACGGAGTGCCAACCACCACCCTGTCCCTGTCTCTCACAGTACAAACACCCTTTTCCCTCCACGGTGGTGTTCTGCCCTCCCGTACCCTGGTGGACGGAGTGCCAACCACCACCCTGTCCCTGTCTCTCACAGTACAAACACCCTTTACCCTCCAAAGTGGTGTTCTGCCCTCCCGTACCCTGGTGGACAGAGTGCCAACCACCACCCTGTCCCTGTCTCTCACAGTACAAACACCCTTTACCCTCCACAGTGGTGTTCTGCCCTCCCGTACCCTGGTGGACGGAGTGCCAACCACCACCCTGTCCCTGTCTCTCACAGTACAAACACCCTTTACCCTCCACAGTGGTGTTCTGCCCTCCCGTACCCTGTTAGACGGAGTGCCAACCACCAACCTGTCCCTGTCTCTCTCAGTACAAACACCCTTTACCCTCCACAGTGGTGTTCTGCCCTCCCGTACCCTGGTGGACAGAGTGCCAACCACCACCCTGTCCCTGTCTCTCTCAGTACAAACACCCTTTACCCTCCACAGTGGTGTTCTGCCCTCCCGTACCCTGGTGGACGGAGTGCCAACCACCACCCTGTCCCTGTCTCTCACAGTACAAACACCCTTTACCCTCCACAGTGGTGTTCTGCCCTCCCGTACCCTGGTGGACGGAGTGCCAACCACCACCCTGTCCCTGTCTCTCGCAGTACAAACACCCTTTACCCTCCACAGTGGTGTTCTGCCCTCCCGTACCCTGGTGGACAGAGTGCCAACCACCACCCTGTCCCTGTCTCTCTCAGTACAAACACCCTTTAGCCTCCACAGTGGTGTTCTGCCCTCCCGTACCCTGGTGGGCGGAGTGCCAACCACCACCCTGTCCATGTCCCTCACAGTACAAACACCCTTTAGCCTCCACAGTGGTGTTCTGCCCTCCCGTACCTTGGTGGACGGGGTGCCAACCACCACCCTGTCCCTGTCTCTCACAGTACAAACACCCTTTACCCTCCACAGTGGTGTTCTGCCCTCCCGTACCCTGGTGGACGGAGTGCCAACAACCACCCTGTCCCTGTCTCTCACAGTAAACACCCTTTACCCTCCACAGTGGTGTTCTGCCCCCCCCCCGTACCCTGGTGGACGGGGTGCCAACAACCACCCTGTCCCTGTCTCTCACAGTACAAACACCCTTTACCCTCCACAGTGGTGTTCTGCCCCCCCCCCCCTCCCCCCCGTACCCTGGTGGACGGGGTGCCAACCACCACCCTGTCCCTGTCTCTCACAGTACAAACACCCTTTACCCTCCACAGTGGTGTTCTGCCCTCCCGTACCCTGGTGGACAGAGTGCCAACCACCACCCTGTCCCTGTCTCTCACAGTACAAACAACCTTTACCCTCCACAGTGGTGTTCTGCCCTCCCGTACCCTGGTGGACGGAGTGCCAACCACCACCCTGCCCCTGTCTCTCACAGTACAAACACCCTTTACCCTCCACAGTGGTGTTCTGCCCTCCCGTACCCTGGTGGACGGAGTGCCAACCACCACCCTGTCCCTGTCTCTCACAGTACAAACACCCTTTTCCCTCCACAGTGGTGTTCTGCCCTCCCGTACCCTGGTGGACGGAGTGCCAACCACCACCCTGTCCCTGTCTCTCACAGTACAAACACCCTTTTACCTTCACAGTGGTGTTCTGCCCTCCCGTGCCCTGGTGGACGGAGACCGTGTTTAACAGCACTGACAACGAGTTCCTGTCCACGGTGTCCTACTGGTGCGAGGAGGGCTACTCCTTCAAGGACTCCTACGACGCTCCGGAGGCCGTCAAGATATCCCGATGCGAGGATAACAAGGTCTGGGACCCTCCGATCGACGACTGCCTCGGTAAGTGTTCCATAAACAGAAAATTTTATTTATTTATTTATTGAATTTCATTTCCATTATTTTTAAATGTAATTAGTTTTTTTCTATTTGTAGATTTGAATTGAATTTATTTATTTATTTATTGAGTTTCATTTCCATTTTTTTTTTAAATAATTTGTTTTTTCCATTCGTAGATTTGAATTGAATTTATTTGTTTATTGAGTTTTATTTCTATTTTTGTTAAATATAATTATGTTTTTCCATTTGTAGATTTATACTTATTTTTACTTTTTTTATTATCATAGTTCCATGCTCTTATTATCAACATACAATATCTGCGTCTAAGATGTGACATCATCAAAAGGGGTTTGGAAGGGGTAAATGACGACAAGCGACAGAGGCTTATTTGAAACATCGACATTCGACATTGACCCCGAAATTGTGACGCTGAGGATTTGAAAAAGCGACATTGATACCGATTGTTGAGAAAAAAAACGACACTGACTTAGCCAAAAAGCGACACAGAACGTCGTGAAAAATCGGCATTCGACACTGAGCATTTTGAAAAATCAACACTGGACGCTGGACGTTATCTAAATGAGTGAAACGTCCACCATGTCCACCATTGTAAGATGCGTCACATCTAGATGGCCGTATGTGATATCCTGGACCAGGTATGATGTATCCTACTACGTCAGCATGTCATGCCCAATCGTGTCCTAATATTAGGTCTTACGCCATCCTGTTTACGTACAAATGGGGAACGTGTAAGGCGACATCACTCCATTGTCCCTGTTGTCTCCCTGGCACACCTGTCTTGCGCCACCCGTGCCTCACCAAGCCGCATCCATTATTTCACAACCACCGCTACATTATGCTATACCTGTCATAGCCATTATGGTGGGCCTCGGTGCCTAGACAACCCGTCTTGCTGGCATCTACCTGTCATATGGCCAGAATTAATTATTAACAAAACTACAAAATTATGGAAAACAATATATATATATACGGATAGATAGACAGATGGATAGATGGATACATAGATAGTTCATTGGTAAATTCAAGCACCAGTACAAATACAAAACACAAAAATTTATATATTAAGTGATTCTTTTTAATTCTCCTCGCCACCGCCCCCCCTCCCTGACTCTCACTCTCCCCCCTATCACCGACCACCACCCCCCCCCTCACCCCCACCGCACCCCCCGCCCCCACAGCGCGTGAGAGCATCGCGGCGGAGCTGGTGGGTGTGACCTACGAGAGCCCCGAGAGCGTGCCCATCGGCACGGTGGCGTGCTCCCTCATGTGCACCCTGGTGGCGGCAATCGTCCTGCTCGACCTCAACAAGCTCTGGCAGGACCTCAAGATGATGCGCGCCAACCTGGAAGGGGTCATACGCCGAGATCGCAAGGTCACCGACAGTAATACCTGCATCCGGACGGATGCCTAAATGAGGTCAAACTGAATAGGGCAAGGTTAAACTGGATAGGACAAGGTCAAACTGAATAGGGCAAGGTCAAACTTAATAGGGCAAGGTCAAACTGAATAGGGCAAGGTCAAACTGAATATGGCAAGGTAAAACTGCTCTTTCAAGGTCAAACTGCTTTTTCAATGTCAAGGGTACGTTGTTGCCATGGACAGACAATAATAATATATCTGTATATATTTGTAGTTACGCAGACATACAGTGAGCGAGAGGTTTTTGTATATCCGAAAAGGCCATGTCACATGGTGTACGAGTGAAGGTCATTTGAGCAATGTCAAGGCTGTCCATCCGGAAGTTGTGGAAAAATTAAGTACGAATGACCATCAAATTTAAAGCCATAGAACGCATATGTTACATCCCCGAACGTGAACCAGGACCCATATACGTAATTTTTGGTATTGTACCGATATCATAAAATGTTCGTTGTAATTTAATAATTAAACAATTTTTATTTCATTACTTAGTGGTATTGTACCTATATATTAAGGTGTCCGTTGTAATTGGGGATGATCGATTAATCTCATTTCATTAGGGAATTCCGTATTTGTTTTGCGCAATAATGCCATCGAGTGGCCATTCAAAGTGCGTTGAGGGCAAATGTCTTGGTGATTTGTTCGCCAGGTGACACCACTGTGCGATGTATTTTCTATGATTATGGGCGCCAAAATGAATATCCATGATCCCGCCCCATTGTGTAGAAGCAATATAAGCTGCCTGTGACAAGATGGACCGTCTGCCTACGGTACAGACTTGTATCGGATGGGTCCGTGTTTACTTCTTGTTGTTATGAAGTGCCATGTCCATGACGCTTGTATGTCGTATTACGTAACACCAAATGGTCGCCGGGTTGGTGACGTCATGAGACCGGGTATCGTGTTACGAAACCTCTGATGACTGTGATAGACAGAAGCTGATAAAACTCGTGCTTTGTCTATACATATTTTTTGCTTCCTTGTGTCTTATGAACGCGAAAAAGCAAATGACTGTGCTTGTGACTATGGTGTTATCCATGCCTTGACGAATGAGGATATATTTTTAAATTAAAGCCAACATCAGTTGTATACTTGTTATTTCTGTAACAATCAATTATGTAATCATTTATAAGCCACATAATCAGTGCAGTGAAGAGATCACCGTGTCTGCCCGATTTCATGCCCTTGACCTTGGGGTTGCGTAATATCCCCAGTGATGACGTCACACCGGCACGTGTCTTTATTTATTCCCCTGGAATCGAGACTCTCCAGGGATAAATACAAGTTTTTCCTCCACATTTGTTATACTATACATACTTAGTGTACTGCTGATGACGGCTTTCATATAATCTCTAATTTAATATTAATATTAATATATCTAAGTGCATAACATAATTTGTTGTTGTTGTAACGAATGGAATATAGCAAAATATGGATTATGTCTCTTCTATCATGTCTAGTCTAGAACGTATAATATATTTTTGAAAATTATCTGGTGTATATATATACAATATTGGTCGAGGAGCCGCATACGTAATTACTACATACTACAGGCCTAATGATGTGAACATCCAATGGACCCCCTGCCCATATTTTTTGTGAAGTAAGCCTACTGTGATTCAGTACCGACGCTTTTGGACATGTGCCTTAAGTACTTGGTTGCCATATTATTAATATCATCGTGATAAATGATTGCTCTTTTCATGTTTGCCCATTTTTCTTAATGTAGGCGAGCGCTGCGCTAACTTTAGCCTAGACAATACCGCTGTCTGGAAAATTACAAAAACGTTCATGCCGGTTCTTAAAGTATAATGATGCGATTCTACTTGTCACATAAGAAGGTTACTGAATAATACCATATGCAGTCAATTCATATGATTCCCAGAGATGTTGGTGATGATGATATAAATGTGGTTGCACTTTTTTGGTCGTTCGGTTTCTGCGGGCCGTCTTCGCGCACTTTGGTGTTCCCTCCGGACGTCTCCGGACTCTCCAATCTCTACCCACTCCCATAGTGGTTTAGTTTGGAGAGATCACGTGACAAGATGGTGCCGGGTGTAGAAATATTTTCAAACTTTAAAATTAGTTTGCAGTCTAAATGTCAATCCACCAGGAAAGCTCAAATGATCGTTGTATTTGTGTCCTACCACCACAAACACAATCAAGCCTCCTATTCCCCAAATGTCCCTTTGTACGTTTTACAGAGTAAACTGAAAGACATATTTGTTGGGGATTATAAAATGATGATTGTAAGCTATATTTGGGCCTAACAATTTAGCCTAAGTATTACTTTATCAAATTATGCTAATGTCGTTCTCGTTTGTGTGACTGATCTGATATATCTTTATATCCTGTCCACCTTTTACAGCGCTTTATAAAATTGAAATGAATGATGCTGCAATGGCGAGCGCCATTTTTATTCTCCGAACTCTGCGCAATCGCTTCTTTCGCATGTTCTTCGGACTCTCTATTAGAGAGAACAAAAAAGTGGAGCCACCCTGTACTTGTGACGTCACGGCTCAACAGCTGCACTAAATATTTTATTATATTTATATCTATATATTAAATTGTTATTGTTTGTCAGTTGTCGTACGGAATAAAATATGTGATACACGGCAGATGTAGGTTATGGTCGCTTATTTATGCCCATAAGTTATCAAAAATATGCGATACCTGGCAGATGAAGGTATGACCGCTCATTTATGTCAATAAGTTATCAGAAACCTGTGATACCTGGCAGATGTAGGTTATAGCCGCTTATTTATGCCAATAAGTTATCAGAAAAATCATAAATTAAATGTGTAAATATGATGAAAATGGAAGAATACTCCGTACAACTTTCGCCGAAAAATTCATTGGATGCCCGAGATTCGTGCCATAATATGAAGCTAGCTATATATGATACATCGCCAGACATCTTCAAGATGTACTTCTCCCCTCCCTCCTACTGACCCCGCTACCCCTTCAAGTCATCCAACAAGTTTCCAACCCTTCCCTCCGCCCTGCCCCCGCCCACTCCTATATCGATAGCCACTCATATAATTAATTAACAGACTGAAACAGGGTTATTCTTAATATGTTAATTCATTGTCGGTTTGGTAACGGAGAATTTAGAATCAGACATAAACATGACAGTTCCTGCAACTGTAGATTGTTGGCATAAATTGTCGGATGTCTCAGTGACAATATTGTGCGTTTTGTCCTAGAGTTTCATTGTTGTTTGAGTGGCATAACCTTCGCAAGAAAACATCGTCCAGCTGAGCAATTCCACACATTTAAGTGCAGAACCCGGCGTCTTACAGTTGAACCAAGTAAATTTAGCCTATGTCTATATATATATACAAGGGGTGTTAGAAATGGTAAAGATAAGCTAATGAACGGTGCACTAACTTGTGAAATGTCTGAATCCTTACATGGGATTATTCAGCGTTAACTTCGCACTGTATAGGAGACAAGTAACTCGTCGGTATGCGCACATGGTGTGAAGAACTGAAAAACATTCCGCTGCCTGCAGATCTGCGTTGGACTGGAATATCTCACTGGTGGTAGAATAACAGTTAATCCATACTCGCGGCTTGACACGCTTATCGTTCTGCCGCCCCAAGATATCAGATTATCAGGTAATCTCACCATCAATTTATTGATACAGTATGTCAATATATATAGTGTATCCCCGTCTTAGTGATGTCATAAACAGCTTTAAACTTGTATTTATCCATCCGGTGAATGGCTATGAACATCTTATATATTGTACCATGATATTGTATCTACAATAAATATATTAATGATGTCTTATTGATGTTATAAACAACTTTAGACGTGTATATATCCATCCGGAGAATGGCTATGAACATCTTATATATTGTACCATGGTATTGTATCTACAATAAATATATTAATGATGTGATATGGACGTCGTCAGCGGTGAATGATCGAAATGCATATGTCAATACGGGATCGCCAAAGAAGTAATTCATTCCATTGTGAAATGTTTGTTTTATTCAATGTAGATCTAGATAGATTTAAAAAAAAATGACACATACAAGAAACTGCGAATTAAAATATATATATATAGGTATCCTGTAACCCGGATAAGAACGCAGGCGAAATAGTCGGTACCACCATGTTTCAGGTTTCAGAACGTGGTTATAACGTGCAATAAACCGGTAATAACGTGGTTAGTGTACCGTAACACGATAATAACGTGGTTAAAGTATCGTAACACGATAATAAACTGCTTAAAGTATCGTAAGACGATAATAACGTGGTTAAAGTACCGTAACACGATAATAAAGTGCTTAAGTTACCGTAACACGAAAATAACGTGGTTACTGTACCGTAACACGATAATAACGTTTTAAAGTACCGTAACACGATAATAAAGTGCTTAAGTTACCGTAACACGATAATAACGTGATTAAAGTACCGTAACACGATAATAAAGTGGTTAAGGTATCGTAAAACGATACTCTCACGCTATTCGACATGTGTGGCCAACTCTGATTAGCGGTTTTATTATAAGCACATATTATGTTTCAATTGATAAATAAATTAGTGATATAATTATGACGTTAAAAAGCCCCAGTGACTTGACCATTCAGCGTGAAGTAGGGGCCTATGTAATGCATGATAACTACATGAGATCCACCGAGCATTTAACACCATGCCGCACTATGAGACCCGCCGAGCATTTAACACCATGCCGCACTATGAGACCCGCCGAGCATTTAACACCATGCCGCACTATGAGACCCGCCGAGCATTTAACACCATGCCGCACTATGAGACCCGCCGAGCATTTAACACCATGCCGCACTATGAGACCCGCCGAGCATTTAACACCATGCCGCACTATTGACACCCCCACATTAATACCAAGCCACAGCGAGAGAAGCAAACAGCACAAATCTCCTAGGAGATTAAACGCATATGAATGAGAGCGAAATTGTGAGCTATTATAATACAAGTAAATAAGTAAAGCGCAATAAACAATCTGTAAAAGATCTGTAACAATTACCAGAGGCAGAGTTACGATCATCACTTGATTTGACTGAGCTTGGGCGAGCGCTGGGGATGGGGTGGGGGGTACTACGCAACATACATACCTGTTTTTGTAATTGCGAAATGATAATTTTGCGTTCTCCAAGGCGCTTGAGTCATGGTGGTGATGGGTGGGAAGGGCGTGGTGGGGTGGAGGGGATGGGTGGCGTTCCTGGTTCTGTCGGGCTGGTGACAAGTTACCCTGGTACGTGCGGATGGCGCTCTCAGACAGAATATAATCGTCCACAATGCAAGGTACTACAGATTAGCGAACTCAACGATGATCCAATCAAACTTTTCTCTTGCTATGCTTCACGTTTCCTCACATAGAGTCCATATAGTGCAGATCATTTACAGCGTACGATACATGGAATTAAGTGGGACTCCTCACTCATGGGAAATGCACAAGGCAGATGAGATCGGAGGCAACTTGCAAAAGATAAATTATATCAGTTACCGCAATTGAAATTCCGTCTAAAAAGTGTTACTCGAGTAAATCGATAAAAATCAGCTTGGGTCCAAAAATTAAAAAAACGGAAAAGCCCAAAGCAGAAAGTGCGTAGTTCGAATCCCCTTGGTCCTTGGTTAATCATGTGCCATAATACTTATCTGTTTTTTGTGGGGTTCTTAAAAGATATCTCAGATAAAAATATAGACATGTACCGGTATATATATATATATGATGCAGATTATATATGTCAACATATGCCATATGTATAAATGATAATTGAACAGATACATACGATATACGTGTGCGTCTTGCAGTTTCGGTTACAATTGGACGGTGTCACGACAATGTATAGTCAACCACACATAATCCAGCAAAAAGTCCTGTCACAGTTCCACCGATAAATGCCATGATAAGATAAAGATAAAGACATCCTCTATACTTCGAATTAGAGTTGCATATCGAGCTTTTTCCCGCCAAAACTAATGAGGTCAAAATACAAATAAGAATCAGTCCTTGAATCATTCATGATTTCTTTTGTCAATACTTCACGCATGCCAGACTGCCAAATGGAGTATCATAGGCTTGACTGTGATATAAGAGTTCTATGGTGTCACGGGATAGACACGTTTGCCACATCACAGCCGAAACTGCGATGTTGATCAGCTTTCTGAATTTATAGAATGAAACAATCTAGTTTTCTGCCAATTTTGATATAAATTTCGTCTGGGTTTAGTTTGGGCGGGAAAGAGCCCGATGTGCAACTTTAAAATGTCGAGAAATAACACGGATGTGACTCTAGGTTGGTTGGTTATTCAGGACGCTTTAACCACTTTTGGTCATATCGCGTCAATGGGAGAAGGAAGGGAGAGTGGAGCCATGTCCCCGGGGTAACCCTCTACTCCTTACAAAGAAAGACATGGGATCTTTATCCTGGGACCACACAGACATGGCCACAGCAGGGCTCGAACCACCGACCCAAGTGCCGTTAGGCTCTCATGTGACCAGAGAACTCAAGGCGAGCGCTCTAGCCCACTGAGCTATCGCGCCTGGCCCTGTGACTCTAGGACACACCCGACATTGCGCTATCTGCGATATCACGTGACATTCCAGTGACCTTCATGTGACATATGCCTGACCTTACATGACCTCCGAGTCGCCAGGTTATTTCTCGTGAACTATCACAATGCGCTTTCACCTTTCGAGATTTTTTTACATAATTATCCGCCGTTATCAACTGATTGGTCCCTTACTGCATCACGTGGGTGGCATAGAGCTAAGCAGTGAGACAGTGACACGAGTCATGGGTTACTAGTTTAAGCAGCACGGGTGCCATGACATGGACGGACAACGTACATTAAACATTGAATTAGATGGCCGCTGAAAGCGGATATCAAAATAGAGAGATAGCGAGATAGAGAGACGGGGAGAGAGAGTGGTGAAGACAACGAGAGAAAGCGAGAGAGAAGACAGCATGCTGACCTGCAACATTGCAGCATTGCATGTCCTGTCATGTGCATGTATTAGTTTGCCAGGGTTAGTTGGTTGGTTGGTTGTATATTCAGGACGATTCAACCAATTCTGGTGATATCGCGTCAATGGTAGAAGGAAGGGAGAATGGAGCCATGTCGCCGGGGTAACCCCCTACTCTTTGCGAAGAAAGACATGGCCGCAGCGGGGTTCGAGCCACTCCGCCCTAACACTCAAGGCGAGTTATCTAACCCACTGAGCTTCAGAGCCGGCCACAGAAAGACTCTGGGTCCCTGTTCCTTGAGACAAGATCTATCCCCTCCCTCCCCGCCCCCCCCCCCGCCCACCCATTGGGGGGCCTTTTCCTTTGCCTGGGGCTCACAATGGCTGGCACCTGGGTTCGCGGTCTAAGTGTAGTAGCCTTGTGCTACGGACAATGGGTGGCGAATGGTGCTCGGGTGACCTCTCTGGTGCTAATGATCGACTTACCAGGCTTACAATGCAGCGAGCTGGCCATGCGTTAATGGCCCAAATAGGGTTTGTCAGGGGGTTTCCGGCCCATATAGTACGGTGTTTACCAGGGGTTTCCCGCCCATATAGTACGGTGTTTACCAGGTGTTTCCCGCCCATATAGTACAGTGTTTGCCAGGTGTTTCCGGCCCATATAGTGCAGTTTTAACAGGTTTCTATCCCATATAGTACAGTGTTTAACAGGTTAGCAAGACGGTCCACGCGTCTTTCCCGCATATGTTGAGAGCAGATTCTTACTTCGTTTCTAACATTCACGCTTGTCCACGTGTCTGTGGGTTACCCTTCCCGATATTCCCCTTACCCCATGTTTACGGGTCAACTTTCGTCAGCGTTCTACATCGCACACTCATGGCTGTATGTCAGGAGCTGGCATCGTACATCCCATCCCATATATGTGCTGCTTACTTACTTTTTCCATGTGTGTGAGGCTCACTTAGCCATCCAACATAAGTGCGGCTTACTTACTTGTCCCATATGTGCGGCTTACTTACTTGTCCCATATGTGCGGCTTACTTACTTGTCCCATATGTACGGCTTACTTACCTGACGTCCTATATGTGCGGCTTGCTTACTTGTCCCATATGTGTGCAGCTTACTTACTTGTCTGTCCCATATGTGCGGCTTACTTTCTTGTCCCATGTGCGCCTTACTTTCTTGTCCCATATTTGCGGCTCATTTACCTGTCCCATATGTGCGGCTTACTTACCTGTCCCATATCTGCGGCTTACTTACTTGTCTGTCTCATATATGCGGCTTACTTAATTCCCCAATAAGTGCGGCTTACTTACTTGTCCCATATGTGCGGCTCATTTACCTGTCCCATATGTGCGGCTTACTTACCTGTCCCATATCTGCGGCTTACTTACTTGTCCCATATGTGCGGCTTACTTAATTCCCCAATAAGTGCGGCTTACTTTCTTGTCCCATATTTGCGGCTCATTTACCTGTCCCATATGTGCGGCTTACTTACCTGTCCCATATCTGCGGCTTACTTAATTCCCCAATAAGTGCGGCTTACTTACTTGTCCCATATGTGCGGCTTACTTAATTCCCCAATAAGTGCGGCTTACTTACTTGTCCCATATGTGCGGCTTACTTAATTCCCCCATAATTGCGGCTTACTTACTTGTCCCATATGTGCGGCTTGCTTTATCCGATATTTACGGGCCTGGCGACATGTGTGAATTAGTCTCATTTCGCGGGATTTCATTGGCTAAGAGACGCCGACAGCTGTCCCTCGTGCGTTAGGGCAACTATCTCTATAGAGCGGCATCCAGGGCGTGGGCCTCAAGGGCAAAGAGAGGGGTGGGAGAGGGAGGGGTGGGGGGTGAATCAGACGAAACAGGTAGTCAGACCATTGTGAGGGAATAATGCGTGCTGTGGGAGTCACTTTATAGAGAGGAAATCAGAGGATAACAAGTTGGTAGGCAGATACAAATACCTCCGTAATCAAAGCTAAAAACCGAATAAACAATGAAATCAAAACGGTAAACGCAGGGATAAAATGTTGAATACTGAAAGAAAATAAAAATGAATGAAATCAAAACAATGAATGATCAATGAATTCAAAACAATAAATGATCAATGAAATCAAAACACTAATGATCAATGCAATCAAACAATAAATGATCAATGAAATCAAAACAATAATTGATCAATGAATTTAAAACAATAATTGATCAATGAATTTAAAACAATGAATGATCAATGAAATCAAAACAATGATTGATTAATGAAACCAAACAATAAATGATCAACGAAATCAAAACAATGATTGATTAATGAAGCATAGATACATGCCTAGTATTATATAGCATGTTCGCAATGATACATACATATATAGACGCCGTTTTGCAGGATATCTTCAATGTGGCCAATAGTATTATATACGCCGTGAAGGAAATGTGCAACTATACATTGACTTGTGAGATAGAATACGGGCCGTCAGTATTGATCCACGTTGACCTTCATGACAGACGGAGAAATAGCATTGAGCAAATGCTTTTCCACACATTTCCACACATTTCACACTGAAAAACCGACCGATATCAATTGTTTTGTGTTTTTTCAAAACTGACCGACAGCGAAATGGCGTTTTGCTCATACATTCCAATTCAAGAGGTTCAAAATTCAAAAGCCCTCGACAATGCCAGTAGGTAATAGGGGTTAATATTCAAATAAGATAATGACTGGGGTCACGGAACATACGTTACTTCAAGTCGACAAATAACCATCGTATCCATGATTAACAAAACAACATGGAACAGCTATTCGATTATTACCACGACCAATGTATGAACGTTTGAGGTGAGCATTTACATGTGAATTCGATGTTGCAAACCTCAGAAAATAAATTATGTTTAAACCAACATGGAACAGAACATATTAGATCTCACCAAGCGTTACTGCCAGTGAGTTCCTGCTCCACCACAATACAACACGTGAAGTTAACGAGAAGCACAGCATAAGAGTTCAATTTGTGATATTAATGACATTAATAGATAAGTAAGCTGAAGGGTGGCTTCAACCTTGTTTCCCAAATACAGCTCAGAATTCGTTCCTGCCCCATTCGCCTGTTGCGCGTGTCTACTATACACAGCCCTGGCTGGGCGTACTTGGCATTAAGCAATGCTGACGATCCGGCATTTAATACCAATGAATATAATAAAGAGAATGTTAATGACAATGGTGTCCCCGAATTACAATAATGAGAAAGCTAGAGGTATACGCGTGGCATTTTCATTTAATTTCAATTGAACATCTCGTCTACGACTACAATAATTCATGCTACCATGGTGACGTGCCATAACGTCTCACAGAGTATAGAGTATAGCGGGGATTTGTCGTCAAGAACCCTCAGGATGCACAATAGGCATTGTTCAGAATCAGATAAACCACACTAAAGCATATAAATAATTTGCAGTCAGCATCTGGGCATGAACAAACAATTCACAGTCGAGCATCGTTCAGGCCGGAGCAACAAACAAGATGTCTGTTCAGAAATGATCGCACTATATAAAGTAAAGGATAGCAAATAGACTCACCACTTGCTGCATTATCCTAATTTATCACACAAAAAACAAGACAAAAAAACTCCCCGACGGCATATTGAAAACACAATGAAGCATAAAACACGAGGTACGACTTTGTGAGCAGACAAGAGGGCCCCATGCACAGAAGCGTCAGCCTCTCACCCAATGTTTACCACCATCTTGTTCATCGTCCCCTTCCTGCCCAACCCTAATCGCCCGCTAGGTGGCGCCATGCAGCAGGTCGGCAGGATGTGGACCCGTATGTCCTTCCGGAAGTAGAAGATGACGATGAAGTTGATCCAGGCGTTGGAGTAGCTGACGAAGTATGCGATGCGCTCCCAGACCGGGAAGTCCGGGTGGACGGACGGGGCAAAGACTCGGTAGAAGTTGAGTGGGTAGGGCACCAGGGTGCAGACGGCAAACAGAACAGCCACGATGATGATCATGCGAATGGACTCCTGCGCGTGGACGTAGCGGCGCATGTCTTGCGCAGCGATCTCATCGTGCGATGGGGCGACCCCTAGCGGCGTGTTGGGACCGGTGCTGCCGCCGCCGCCGCCCCCGCCGCCGCTATTCCCCGCCGGGGGGGCCCAGGCGACCTCGGTGGGGGAGGTAGGAGTGAGGCTGCCCGGGGGTGACGTCCCGGCGTTCGGGGTTTGCTTCCCGCTCTCCTGCGTGGTGAACAACTGTTGGGTGGAGTTGGTCGGGCTTTGGTCGTTCGCGGCATCCTGCTCACCTTTCATCCGCTGCTGCTGCTGCTGCTGCTGCTGCTGCTGCTGCTGCTTTCCCTTCTGCGGCTCCAAATCGCTGCATAGCTTCAGTAGTTGACACTCTTTACGTAGGTGGCGCGCCGTCTGCGAGTAACACGTGATGATGACGCCTAGCGGGAAGAGGAAGAGGACGACGAGGTCTGCGAAGAGGAAGTAGCCGTTGAGGTTCTGGTAGTAGGGGGTGACGGTACAGAGGGCCGAGGTCGGCGTCACGAAGACGATGTCGTTGAAGACTATCGCCCGGATGGCGTACATGTGACCAACCACCCAGATCCCGGCCACGTACGAACCCGCAGTCTTCAGCGAGAAGGTCATCCGGCCGCCGTGCCGCACCACATCCTGGTACTTGGTCACGGCGATCATGGAGGTGGAGAAGACGCTACTGGCTGTGGACCCCAAGCCGGCGAAGTGGCAGATCTTACAGAGGTACGGCCCCAGACTGGCCTCCGACCCTGCCATGCCGATGAGCCTCGCCGGGACCACGAACCCTCCGATACAGGCCCGTGATACCACCAGCGAGAACAGGTAGATGTTCACCGGATTCACACGTAGGAGACGGCCGCGGAACATACCGGAAGCCAGCAAAATGTTCCCAATGATTATAAAGGCAATGCACGCCGAGTACAAGGTCAGCCACGTGACCTTCGTGGCCAGGGCGCTCACTTCCGCCTCCGCTTCGGCCCCCGATTCGGACTCCGTTTCCGGTTCCGCTCCAGCGTCCGACCACTGCTCCGGTTCCGCCTGTCCTGGGTCGACTTCCGGTTCCGCCATTGATCTGGGCGATAATATCACTCAGCGAAAAATCGAACTTCGATTTAACGTATTAACTATCGTGTAGAACGAATTAAGCAGTTAGGGTTACAGAGCGCTGTGCGAGCCTATCAAATATGCTTTGCATGGCGTGGTCCATAATCGAATACCACACCACCAGCATCTGAACCGACAGCCATGCGGATAAAGCCTAATATTATGTTTATTTCTCGGGTTTCTCTCTGTTTTTCAGTCTTTAAAACCGCGGAATAGCAACCTCGGCCGTTTCGGGTACAACCACTGCGCTATTGTAAGTGAATATCTTATAAACCCGCATTCACTTGTTCTTTATTCGTCTGGCAGTTGAAAAACTGATCCCTGAGTTAAGTATATCCGAAGGCGGAGCTATTCAGCTGCAACATCAGGTATTTAAAATCCGTTCTGCATCAGCTTTAAACATTAAGCGTCAACGATAGCGTAGTAAATGTCGAGGATTCGTCTTTTCCTGTTGACATATCTGGCTGTGAAATAAGTCACCAATTCGCCTCCTCGTATGCAATGTTACTTACGATGTCTCTAAATAAATCCAGTCTCCTTCCTTTCAAGGAATTCTCCTTGTCATCTGGTTAGTGGTTGATATAGCGATAATGTTGTATCGTAGATGTTACACCTTGTAACTATGGGATCCCCTTTGAAGATGACTACTTCTACTTCCCGCTGGAAGGTGCGACCTTGGTCTCCTGCGCGACCGACGTCCGTGCGACACCCCGAGTGGGAGTCATCTGCGGCATAGCGCGGCCAGATCACTCTCCGCGCGGGCGGCGCTGCTGTGGTGTGGCGCCGACGCCGGGCCAGCGCCCTCCAGCGGCCAATCCCCGGACCGCTAGCGTCGAATCGATCTGCCGCCGAATCGGAGCCTCGTAAGGTTCTCATGCACGGCGAGAAGTGCAGCGACAGCTGGTGGAAGGGTCGTCAGGACAGCGGCCTAGGGAAAAGGATGGGAATACTGACATGGTCGGGGCTTACTGTGTGATACCAGGGTGGGTGGCGGGGGCGGGGAGGGAGAAGCGATCGCGGAATGAAGTGAATGGCAAAGTAAGGTAGCGACTGGCGGCTCACTGATATGGCTGCTAATGCGGTGATCCGCACAACAGCGTGAGACCAAACATCGCACAAATCGAGAACTACGCCGACTACGCACTTCGAAATATCACATACCGGTCAACTGAAAAACCAGAGGGCGACACCGTATGTGATCTGTTCGTAGGGCTTCAGTCATGGCAGATATCATCAACGTGGTGACATTAATTGTTATGATAACATCATAAATTCAGGCTCTGAATGTATCAGCTATACCAGTTATGATAATGATGATATTAGTCATGATCATTACGAGTTGATGGTCGCGTTAACTACTTACAATAGAATTAAATCTTAAGGCGGCTAAAATCGTGTAAAATCTGAAACAAACCGCAATGCGATCCCTTCAATGGTCAATCGTTGCCATGGTGACATTACGTAGAACAATGAAACATGACGTTGCGCGTAAACGAACGAATTCTGGTCATAGATTTAAACGGCCCGCCGAGCGTGTCACGTTTCGTAGCCACGATATATACTGACCTTAGACGTTTTATTGGCCCTTCTCCAATCTGTAGCAGTCCTTCGTTGTTGTTATCCACTCGCGGCCTCGCGGCCTCGGGCGGGCTGCTACAGCTTGATGTAGCGCCAGTAAAAGTTGAAGTTAAAGTGGTACATCGCGCTCTTTTCCGCCAAAAGTAAAGAAGTCAAAATCCAAATTAGAACCAGTCCTTGAATCATCCAAGATTGTCTCTTAGCCTTAATTGCCCGTGATATCAATTTACCACAGGTTATCAATTTAGTGGTAAGCGTCATCAGTTTGTGTGCGTCACGAGGCTTTGTTATAAGTAGCAGCGCCGCGATAGAGTTCTGTGGTGTCTCGGGATAGACACGTTTGCCACATTACAGTCGAAACGACCATGTTTATCAGGTTTCTGAATTTATAGAATGAAACAATCGAGGTCTCTGCAAATTGTAATATATATATATCGCCTCGGCTTAGTTTTTGTTGAAAAGAACTCAACATGCAACTTTAAATAAAGTTTAAGATGGAGAGTATATTACTTTTCTTTCACGGCCACAGAATGGCTCGACTCAGCTTAGCCTTTGTGTGCGCATCACGGCCATGTCCTCGACATGTCCTCCAGTGGTAGTAATGGTAGTAATCATACTGACCCATCTTGGGATATTCACTAAGGATGCAAACATCAAGGAAACGACCCGACAATGGAGTGGACATGACTGATGGTTATTGAAGTTATTCATACAACCTTATCCCCGTCAGTAAATTATGTATCTGCAAGGTTATAAATGATTCTCATGGGAACATTACTTGTAATGCGATTCATCAAGTACGGATCAGTTACTAACGTTGTAGACACGTGACTTCAGCACAGACCAAAGATGCAAACAAATGTGAGGAAATACAGACCAATATAATAGTGTTAGTTCAGTACTATATTTACAACAGCAAAAAAAGAATTTAAAAGCTAGATAATTAGGTTCTAGGACGCGACGATTCAATCACCTGAAAGACACATTTAACTTTATTAGAGAGACTGATCGAATCTACATAGACAGCAATGCAATCGATTATGATCACATTTTGGTCAACAGGATGGGCGACTTTAATAAATACTCCACCTCGAACTATTTTTCCATGTACATCGTTGGCGATGTTGATGCTCTGCCTTGAATTAATTATTGGTGTACATCCTTTGTCGCCTCACAGGAAGGGTTCAATCGATGTCCCTAATGGCTGGGCGGGGTCCTCTGTGACGTCACGCCAGTCGTCCCATTGTCGACACACGTGTCGCTAGAGGGCGCTTTGTAACGGCCGGAAGAGATTGTCACGAGGTGGCTGGGGGCCTCCGTGGTCAGTGCTTTATGGGCGGAAGTGGTCATCAATGGAGCCGGCCATCGCGAAGGGTCCGCTAGATACGCTTCACTTCATCTACTCTGAGGAGACCTGATTTGCTTAATGAATGTCAGGTGAAGGTTTCCCCGGATTAAGTGGGTCTGCGCTGAAGTAAGTACAGGTTGATGTAAGGTTTCCATGGTGTCTCCCATGATAGCGGCCTTCCAGGTCTTAATGGAAGTCTTTCGACTAAGTTGTTGATTTATTTAAGTCTGGCATGCGATGTAATCTTTGCCCCGTGTATTGTTCTTGGTCATCTGACTGATTTGGCGCTCCGCTTGGTCTGCGTTCACACAGATCGTGGGCACCCGCTCTTGCTCACCCGTCTGGGTGATTTGGCGCTCCGTTTGATCTGCGTCCACACAGATCTTGGGCTCCCGCTCTGGCTCACCCGTCTGGGTGATTTGGCGCTCCGCTTGATCTGCGTCAACACAGATCGTGGGCACCCGCTCTGGCTCACCCGTCTGACTGATTTGGCGCTCCGTTTGATCTGCGTCCACACAGATCTTGGGCTCCCGCTCTGGCTCACCCGTCTGGGTGATTTGGCGCTCCGCTTGATCTGCGTCAACACAGATCGTGGGCACCCGCTCTGGCTCACCCGTCTGACTGATTTGGCGCTCCGTTTGATCTGCGTCCACACAGATCTTGGGCTCCCGCTCTGGCTCACCCGTCTGGGTGATTTGGCGCTCCGCTTGATCTGCGTTTACACAGATCTTGGGATCCCGCTCTGGCTCACCCGTCTGGGTGATTTGGCGCTCCGCTTGATCTGCGTTTACACAGATCTTGGGCTCCCGCTCTGGCTCACCCGTCTGGGTGATTTGGCGCTCCGCTTGATCTGCGTTTACACAGATCTTGGGATCCCGCTCTGGCTCACCCGTCTGGGTGATTTGGCACTCCGCTTGATCTGCGTTCACACAGATCTTGGTATCCCGCTCTGGCTCACCCGTCTGGGTGATTTGGCGCTCCGCTTGATCTGCGTTTACACAGATCTTGGGCTCCCACTCTGGCTCACCCGTCTGGGTGATTTGGCACTCCGCTTGATCTGCGTTTACACAGATCTTGGGATCCCGCTCTGGCTCACCCGTCTGGGTGATTTGGCGCTCCGCTTGATCTGCGTTTACACAGATCTTGGGCTCCCACTCTGGCTCACCCGTCTGGGTGATTTGGCGCTCCGCTTGATCTGCGTTTACACAGATCTTGGGCTCCCGCTCTGGCTCACCCGTCTGGGTGATTTGGCGCTCCGCTTGATCTGCGTTTACACAGATCTTGGGATCCCGCTCTGGCTCACCCGTCTGGGTGATTTGGCACTCCGCTTGATCTGCGTTCACACAGATCTTGGTATCCCGCTCTGGCTCACCCGTCTGGGTGATTTGGCACTCCGCTTGATCTGCGTTCACACAGATCTTGGTATCCCGCTCTGGCTCACCCGTCTGGGTGATTTGGCGCTCCGCTTGATCTGCGTTTACACAGATCTTGGGCTCCCACTCTGGCTCACCCGTCTGGGTGATTTGGCGCTCCGCTTGATCTGCGTTTACACAGATCTTGGGATCCCGCTCTGGCTCACCCGTCTGGGTGATTTGGCACTCCGCTTGATCTGCGTTTACACAGATCTTGGGCTCCCACTCTGGCTCACCCGTCTGGGTGATTTGGCACTCCGCTTGATCTGCGTTCACACAGATCTTGGGATCCCGCTCTGGCTCACCCGTCTGGGTGATTTGGCACTCCGCTTGATCTGCGTTCCCACAGATCTTGGGATCCCGCTCTGGCTCACCCGTCTGGGTGATTTGGCGCTCCGCTTGATCTGCGTTTACACAGATCTTGGGCTCCCACTCTGGCTCACCCGTCTGGGTGATTTGGCGCTCCGCTTGATCTGCGTTCACACAGATCTTGGGATCCCGCTCTGGCTCACCCGTCTGGGTGATTTGGCGCTCCGCTTGATCTGCGTTCACACAGATCTTGGGATCCCGCTCTGGCTCACCCGTCTGGGTGATTTGGCACTCCGCTTGATCTGCGTTCACACAGATCTTGGTATCCCGCTCTGGCTCACCCGTCTGGGTGATTTGGCACTCCGCTTGATCTGCGTTCACACAGATCTTGGGATCCCGCTCTGGCTCACCCGTCTGGGTGATTTGGCGCTCCGCTTGATCTGCGTTTACACAGATCTTGGGCTCCCACTCTGGCTCACCCGTCTGGGTGATTTGGCGCTCCGCTTGATCTGCGTTCACACAGATCTTGGGATCCCGCTCTGGCTCACCCGTCTGGGTGATTTGGCGCTCCGCTTGATCTGCGTTCACACAGATCTTGGGATCCCGCTCTGGCTCACCCGTCTGGGTGATTTGGCACTCCGCTTGATCTGCGTTCACACAGATCTTGGTATCCCGCTCTGGCTCACCCGTCTGGGTGATTTGGCACTCCGCTTGATCTGCGTTCACACAGATCTTGGGATCCCGCTCTGGCTCACCCGTCTGGGTGATTTGGCACTCCGCTTGATCTGCGTTCCCACAGATCTTGGGCTCCCGCTCTGGCTCACCCGTCTGGGTGATTTGGCGCTCCGCTTGATCTGCGTTTACACAGATCTTGGGCTCCCGCTCTGGCTCACCCGTCTGGGTGATTTGGCACTCCGCTTGATCTGCGTTCCCACAGATCTTGGGCTCCCGCTCTGGCTCACCCGTCTGGGTGATTTGGCGCTCCGCTTGATCTGCGTTTACACAGATCTTGGGCTCCCGCTCTGGCTCACCCGTCTGGGTGATTTGGCACTCCGCTTGATCTGCGTTTACACAGATCTTGGGATCCCGCTCTGGCTCACCCGTCTGGGTGATTTGGCGCTCCGCTTGATCTGCGTTCACACAGATCTTGGGATCCCGCTCTGGTTCACCCGTCTGGGTGATTTGGCGCTCCGCTTGATCTGCGTTTACACAGATCTTGGGCTCCCGCTCTGGCTCACCCGTCTGGGTGATTTGGCACTCCGCTTGATCTGCGTTCACACAGATCTTGGTATCCCGCTCTGGCTCACCCATCTGGGTGATTTGGCGCTCCGCTTGATCTGCGTTCACACAGATCTTGGGATCCCGCTCTGGCTCACCCGTCTGGGTGATTTGGCACTCCGCTTGATCTGCGTTCACACAGATCTTGGTATCCCGCTCTGGCTCACCCATCTGGGTGATTTGGCGCTCCGCTTGATCTGCGTTTACACAGATCTTGGGATCCCGCTCTGGCTCACCCGTCTGGGTGATTTGGCACTCCGCTTGATCTGCGTTCACACAGATCTTGGGATCCCGCTCTGGCTCACCCGTCTGGGTGATTTGGCACTCCGCTTGATCTGCGTTCACACAGATCTTGGGATCCCGCTCTGGCTCACCCGTCTGGGTGATTTGGCGCTCCGCTTGATCTGCGTTTACACAGATCTTGGGCTCCCGCTCTGGCTCACCCGTCTGGGTGATTTGGCACTCCGCTTGATCTGCGTTTACACAGATCTTGGGCTCCCGCTCTGGCTCACCCGTCTGGGTGATTTGGCACTCCGCTTGATCTGCGTTCACACAGATCTTGGGATCCCGCTCTGGCTCACCCGTCTGGGTGATTTGGCACTCCGCTTGATCTGCGTTCCCACAGATCTTGGGCTCCCGCTCTGGCTCACCCGTCTGGGTGATTTGGCCCTCCGCTTGATCTGCGTTTACACAGATCTTGGGCTCCCGCTCTGGCTCACCCGTCTGGGTGATTTGGCACTCCGCTTGATCTGCGTTTACACAGATCTTGGGCTCCCACTCTGGCTCACCCGTCTGGGTGATTTGGCACTCCGCTTGATCTGCGTTCCCACAGATCTTGGGCTCCCGCTCTGGCTCACCCGTCTGGGTGATTTGGCACTCCGCTTGATCTGCGTTTACACAGATCTTGGGCTCCCGCTCTGGCTCACCCGTCTGGGTGATTTGGCACTCCGCTTGATCTGCGTTCACACAGATCTTGGGATCCCGCTCTGGCTCACCCGTCTGGGTGATTTGGCACTCCGCTTGATCTGCGTTCCCACAGATCTTGGGCTCCCGCTCTGGCTCACCCGTCTGGGTGATTTGGCGCTCCGCTTGATCTGCGTTTACACAGATCTTGGGCTCCCGCTCTGGCTCACCCGTCTGGGTGATTTGGCACTCCGCTTGATCTGCGTTCCCACAGATCTTGGGCTCCCGCTCTGGCTCACCCGTCTGGGTGATTTGGCACTCCGCTTGATCTGCGTTTACACAGATCTTGGGCTCCCGCTCTGGCTCACCCATCTGGGGTATGTGTTGTGCATATTGTCTCGAGTGATTTCTTTTTTACCCTGCTTAGCGTTTATGTTGGCAAAACGAAGTCGCTCTGGCCAGGTGCGATTGGGTGCTAGACATGGACGGTCAACCTGTCTATATATTGACGAAAGATATCGGTGCATGTTTATGGTCGGCGCAAGATAGATATAAAACAAACAATGCATAATGAAAAAAAAAAAAAAAAAGTTATATTTCTGCCAGGCGTGATCTCTTACAAAGCGCGATTTTATTTAGCGCGAGTTCTAGGCGCAGTCATTGGTATCGTGGTAGAACTGTAGCTGCGCAACCCGCGTGGTAAACACTGTAAACTGAGAGAAACCTCACAGGTAACGTTGCTAATGGACAGACATTGTAGACTAATGGAAGAAATAGATACTTGTTTGGGTCAAACCGAGGATGACGGAAACAGAAATGAGTCTCTGGCAACCCAGGCAGATGAACCCAGGAAACTAGTCCACTTTAGGAAGGACCCAACAGGCGACCCTTCGTCACGTGACGCCTGTTTCCCCACGTAGATGTCATGACAGATTCGAAAGAAGGGTTGGTTGGTTGGTCTTACATGCAGGACGCTTTAAACACTTTTGGTCATATCGCGCTAATGGGAGAAGGAAGGGAGAGGGGAGCCATGTCCCCGGGGGTAACCCCCTACTATTTACGAAGAAGGACATGGGATCTTTATCCTGCGACCACGTAGACATGGCCGCATGAGGGTTCGAACCACCGACCCACGTGCCGTTAGGCTCTTAGGTGTTGAATACAGGAGGCCGTTAAGCCAACAGATCTAGACTACCGTAGAACCGCCGTTCGCAACAATTTATTTTGGTTCAGTCGTAGTCCGTAGTCCAACCGGAGTTTGTACCGTGTTGGATTTTGTGAGAGTTCGCTTAGACGCCAACCAGGCCAGACATGGCCAATAGAACTTCCGTCGCTCCAATCTCAGGCTTGCGTCCTGAAAGGATATGGCTGGAAATAGCTCCTTATTGTTACGTTCTAATCATCTGGATGGGGAGGCTCTACAGCGCAACACACATTACAGTAATGCTAAGGCGTCGTGGGGAGTAATCCCGAGTGTCAATGGCCCAGCAGCACCCATGTCATCATATCGACCGCGGGACAAAGGGACTCCCCTGCATGAAGGTCATTCACGTCGACTTTTTTTCCTTTACGCTTTTTTTTAATAATCGAGTTTATTATCATAACCATCAGCATGGTACCTTCCCATGTCATGCGATGTGAACGTTATAGAGGTCAAAGTTCACGTCGCAGACAAACCGTTTTTTAAGGATATGTTTTATAGTCACGTGACCTTGCATGCTGCATTATAATGGCGTTGGGCGTCTAATGCTGTCAACTCTATCACATCACCACAATACAAACCCTATTAACTTGTCACGTGTATTGGCGTCAATACCACTATACAAACCCTTAACTTGTCACGTGTATTGGCGTCAATGCCACAATACAAACCCTTAACTTGTCACGTGTATTGGCGTCAATGCCACAATACAAACCCTTAACTTTCTGGCGTGTTGGATGTATCATAGTTGACGGTGCAGCTGAGGACGAAACACGCCGACAAAAAATACATTATGGCCTCGTATATGAAGACGTTTTTTTGGGTATCAATGTATTCATTCATGTATTAAAAAAAAGTAAACTTGTACTGACGACTCGCTTGGCGCTTCAGTGTATGACTATGGACTGCAATACTTAATGGCGCTGCCCGCGGTGTGGGGCAGGACTGCTAATCAACCAGCCATAACGTCTCGTTGTGGCGTCAATGGATGGCGGGTCTGCCCATTGCAAGGCTTTCCATTAGATCAGACTAGTGTGTTTTTGCTCTCAGTCGTAATGCTGGAAGATCACTGCATCTCTCTCTATCCGTGTCCCCTGCATAATGTACGCACAGTTACAACCATGGCACGAGCACAAAGAATACAGTTTTTTTGTTTCTAGGGGCTTCAGCTAATGTGATAGAGTACAACAAATATGTATGTGAAGTACCTTGGTTCGACATCCGTCTTGGTTCAACTTCCATGGATTGTCTGCTGTCTGTAGGCCTGCTGTTGTTTTCAGTCTCATCGTAGTCGTGTCTTTTTTTAATACATGATGCAGTATTAATGCTAACTGCAATCGGCGAAGCGGGTTGGGCGTCAACAAAAAGGTAACAACACAGAAAGAGAGAGTCACCATGCGTGAACAACAAGTGCCACAGCAGGGAGCGATATGTACGCAGCTAGTGGCAGTTTGCCAGGTTCGAACGATTGCATCAGAGCATATCTGCCATTTGTATACTACTCAGTGCTGTTTCAAAAAAAAAGCGAAAAAAATCAATATATTCATATTATTATTCAATTTTGTAGCCATCTTGTCAAAATAAATATATAAAATTCAACAACCGAATATACATATAGAGTAGGATCAAAAGGAAAAACTAATTCTGGCTTAGAAATATTGATCTTTTTGTGCTGCTCATCAGCATCAAGAATGCCCTTCAAAATCATCTCAATGTCACCCTAAGTCGGACTCCGCTCTTATAATCGTGATCCCTTGGATGAAGTAAACCATTTCCTCAGTAGCTCATTCGTGGGCCCCAACATGTGAGGCACCACAACTAGCGCCCACGGTTACCCATGTCGATTTGGCCGATGGACAGACCCACACCTGTAGACACAGCCGGTTTCTCCCTACTTTACAATGAGAGTATCACCATACGGTATGTACCCTCAGATATCCATCCGTTCGCCGGGATAACCTGTGGCAACATATGCGAATGAATACAGGAAATCCATGAGTAGTCACTTAAAGTACTGTTATGACGTCATCCTATTGTCTAAACTGTACATTAATCTTCAAGAACGTACTGTTTTAGCGAGCTGAGAAATTGAGATTGGCTCGACAAGACCGACACTCTATTCCAGTTAAACAATCCTTTTATGTCTCGAAATCGACAATCGCAGTCAATGCAAATCATAAGCAATAAGTGAGCTTCTCTGAAACAAGTGCCAACCACAACGGATGATGAATTTGGAAGCTTGACGCCCGATGTAATGCTCCAGCAAAACAGAATATACATCGCTCTTTAAAACAAGCATACATCCCGAAATCCCATTTTAGAAACTGAAATTGAGATCATAGGTAATTCTTGTACAAAATACATACCGACATTCCTTACATCCTTCAGTAATCACACTAGAAATCATTTTTCTTCTCATGAATCCCACAAAACTCATTTTTTAAAGCGTATCCTATCCAGCAACAACACACTTAACGAGATGTTCCTTGTTTTAAACACCATCGCAACATTGCTGCATATCATATCCTTCTAGTATCCAATAATTCGCACGCTTGCATCATATTCCACCTTCAACTGATAATGATCGCCGGTATAAGGACACATAAACCATGTAAAGTAGCCCACGCGTCTTGATTCGAAACACGACTTCATTCTTGCAACCTGCAGATAAAGTAAACTGACTTGATGCTGCAGGGTCTGACGGTTCTTCTATGTTAGAGCGAACTGCTGATTCAGCTTAGCTCACGTATGACTCAAGCCTTCCATTTGCTACACAATAAGACATTTCGTGGGTCCAAAGATGAAAAACGGTGCGGTTTCAGTCAGCTATTTTATTGCTTTCGGAAGCGATGCAATGTACATTTTAAAATGACTATTCATGCCACAGGGAACAGGTGAGTCTCACCGTACTTTAACTCTAAGAATACCCGTGTAACAGTTCATTCTTGAAAAATTAGGTACTCGGCTTGTGTCTCGTACATTCTTCTTCAAGAATGTACCGTTACATGGGCATTCTCCTATGGCGTTCACCATAACAAACAAGTGCAACGCAAACATCACGCTGATCCCCCCCCCCTACCCATCCAGGAAAAGAATCACAATATAATTTTTAATTCAAATCGGTGTAGTTGCGTTATGACATTATACCTATCTATGCAGGACATAGTTCAGCGGCTCCAGAAATCCGTCGTATTTGAAGATGAAGCCATGATTTTGGTGAGAGGCTGGAGCCGATTGGTAATTAATTGTGAAATCTTGGCTAAATACCCTTGTTAATCATGGTTTGTGCTACAATAACGTTAGATCTAAAGGCGGATAAAATCATGTAACCTGACCAAACCACCCGGCTGCCCCCTTCAATCAACAAGCGTTGCCATAGCGACATCTACACCAGCCGACCGGTTATAATTATACCAACTTGCAGCTCTCTCTAATCAGATCGAATGAGTCGCAACGGATATGCTTACCCCACATATTGTGATAGCTCGCAACATCCGGGCATTAGGACACCACACGGTGCCATGACCTGATTAAGTCTGGCAGGGTAACACGCTGATTTCCTGTCATTCTGGCCTGGCATTAACCACGTCACCTCTCCCGACTACCTCTCCCCCGTCAGTCTCTAGTCAGCCAGCTCAGGCTCAGCACCTAAGCTTCGGAAGGGACTCCCCGGCCTGAAAGTGTAATATCGGCCGGAAGGGGGCGATACTACATTAAATAAACAGGGACATATCAGGGCCAAACAATGGCCGCAGTCATGGCCATTTTCCTGCCTTGGAGTAAGTATAAAGCCGCAGGGCGATCGAAACGGCCCTAAGCCCGTAAATGGCCCTTGATTTCGCCTCGATTTCGCCCCGCACGGAGTTTTCGCCACAATTGGACACTTTACATAAATGGCACTAAACGCTCTGATTTCGCCCTGTTTTGGCCTTGAAAGATAACCTACTTTTTAAAGTTCTATGAATCATGGCAAAATCGGGGCCGTTTTAATCGCCCTGCGACGTTATACTTCGTTATGCCTCGCGATAGGCTTGATGGAAGGTAATAAGATGTATTGCTTAATCACTAGTCAAGAGGTCCGTGGTTGGAATTGTCTCGTGCCACTCCGAGTTAATAATCCCGAGTTAGAGTGGATAGCTATAGGTGAGCTATCTTTCGAAAAGTCGTACCCACTAACATAGAAAACAGCCGATCATAATCGGACTAACATGGCATTATTTGCGAGCAGTCTAATATGGCATTACTGTGAGCGGACTGACATGGCATTATTGTGAGCGGACTGGCATGGCATTATTGTGAGCGGACTGGCATGGCATTACTGTGAGCGGACTGAAATGGCGTTAATGTGGGCGGACTGACATGGTAGAATTTAAGATGAATGCCTTGAACACCTGGTCAGAGACAGCAGCCTTAACAAAGGACGACGCAGTCATCCCATACCACAGGGACGGTATGTAGACGGCTTATGAATAACGGCTCACACACCTGTGTATCTACATACCCCCTCCTCCTCTCCCCTGCATTATCGAGCCCTGCTCAGACAAGACCCCCTACCCCCTCCTCGCCCTCCCCCCCGGCATCCCTCGGGCATCCACTGTCACCGGCAAGCCTGTTAACGACAGCCGGATAAGCGCTCTTCTGTTTCACGGAGCCTCCAATTACCGGATGACCGCTAGGTGGCCACGGACATGTGTCGTCTCCCTGTAGGGGGCGCGGCATGTCGCTGCCACGTGGTCAAGCCGCCATTGTGCATCTCACACCGATCGTCCATGGCCTTTCTGCCCCGTCCATGGCCTTTCTGCCCCGTCCATGGCCTGTGGCCCGTCCATGGCCTTTCTGCCCCGTCCATGGCCTTTCTGCCCCGTCCATGGCCTGTGTGCCCCGTCCATGGCCTTTCTGCCCCGTCCATGGCCTTTCTGCCCCGTCCATGGCCTTTCTGCTCCGTCCATGGCCTTTCTGCCCCGTCCATGGCCTTTCTGCCCCGTCCATGGCCTTTCTGCTCCGTCCATGGCCTTTCTGCTCCGTCCATGGCCTTTCTGCCCCGTCCATGGCCTTTCTGCCCCGTCCATGGCCTTTCTGCTCCGTCCATGGCCTTTCTGCCCCGTCCATGGCCTGTGTGCCCCGTCCATGGCCTTTCTGCCCCGTCCATGGCCTTTCTGCCCCGTCCATGGCCTTTCTGCTCCGTCCATGGCCTTTCTGCCCCGTCCATGGCCTTTCTGCCCCGTCCATGGCCTGTGTGCCCCGTCCATGGCCTTTCTGCCCCGTCCATGGCCTGTGTGCCCCGTCCATGGCCTTTCTGCCCCGTCCATGGCCTTTCTGCCCCGTCCATGGCCTGTGTGCCCCGTCCATGGCCTTTCTGCCCCGTCCATGGCCTTTCTGCCCCGTCCATGGCCTTTCTGCTCCGTCCATGGCCTTGTAATCAACGAGCTGAATAGTGCACAACAGCAGCCTAAACATCAGCCATCCCAAGATAACAACCAGACAGAATCAAGCATCGCTTGAGAAGGAAGACGAAAATCGGGGTTATAGGATTGCCCGTTGTAGTTCATATTTAGGGTTGAAATAGCAAAATCTGTACGTTTTCTAGGGTCAATAGCTAGGCGGTAGACACCAGTCCTTCAGTTGTGGCTTGAGGAAACCGCTAATAAATTGCTATATTTCACCATTATTGAACGTTGCTCAGCGACGAGTAGAGTGCAAAGTAGAAACACACCGACATCAGACGAAAATCATTACGATTTAATAATGATTTAATAATTACGATTTAATAATGATTTAGTAATTACGATTTAATAATGATTTAATAATTCCGATTTAATAATGATTCAATAATTACGACTTAATAATGATTTAATAATAATTTAATAACTACGATTTAATAATAATTTAATAATTACGACCTAATAATGATTTAATAATTACGATTTAATAATGATTTAATAATTACGATTTAATAATGATTTAATAATTACGATTTAATAAATGTTAAGAATGAGACGGAGGCATACAAGTCGAGAAAACAACTGATAAAAATGCCCGTTTCATGAAGGGGCCACAGAGAGATTTGGGTCAGATTACACTGTTTTAGGCGCCTCCATGTTTAATGCTATTGTACTAGTTAGCGCCATCAACTCATATTGGTCAATCATCCTTAACAAGCATCCATGATCATTACTGTAAATATTATTAATATTTTTGATATCATGTTTTGTCATCATCATCATTATAACTATAGGTATAATACTATTAATTACATCCATTCTCGTTATATAAAATTACATGTGAATGCATATCTGTTGTGAAGACACATCGACCAGCTTGGCTCATCAAGTATATAAAGCAAAGGAGTCGGGCCTGGTTTTGGACAGGACTTAGTGTATTCTACATATGTGGTCGCCATGCAGAGGTGAAGATAAAGCCCAGGCATTCAGCATGCAGTAATTCACGGGCCACCACGCCGCCATGTTGCATTCCCAGGACACGGCCCATAAACCAGGGAGCTGGAAACGGAAATATCGTTGCCGTTACCGAGGGACGAGATTACCATGGGAACAGTGCGCGTGTGCCCGTGTAACATATAATGGACGGAGGTTGGGAGGAGAGAGGGTTGTTGGGGTGGTTTGGGGAGGGATGAGAGGATCGGTGTGGTGGGGTGGGTATTGAGAAGAGGGATGGGTGGGGCGGGGGAGGAGGAGAGAATGGACGAGGAAGGAGGAGAGGGCGGACAGGCTGGGTATCACCAATATTGACCTTCATCAGTCAAGCAATTGAAGTCTCGTCATACATTTATTATTCAGGTCTCGAAGCCCATAATTCTCATCGCTTTTGTCTGTTTTTTCACCTAACCAAACCCCGACATATTCCATATGAACATACAGTTTATTCAGACAATTATGGATAGATGCATGTGTTATAATATATGGCACACACAGTGCATATGAATTGCTTCATTTCAAGGTTTTTATACCACTAATCTATGGCTGGTTTACCAATATTTAATTATGAAGAGGTCATACATTTTTACGTTTCTGCATAAACTTATATATATTAAAACAGCGTTCAGCCACATATCAACAGGTCGTGCATTAAGGGACCCTGGCACCCTGATCTGGCACCCTGGCACCCTGAGCTGGCACCCTGGCACCCTGAGCTGGCACCCTGGCACCCTGAGCTGGCACCCTGGCACCCTGAGCTGGCACCATGGCACCCTGGCACCCTGACCTGGCACCCTGGCACCCTGAGCTCGCACCCTGGCACCCTGAGCTGGCACCCTGGCACCCTGAGCTGGCACCCTGGCACCCTGAGCTGGCACCCTGGCACCCTGAGCTGGCACCCTGGCACCCTGAGCTGGCACCCTGGCACCCTGAGCTGGCACCCTGGCACCCTGAGCTGGCACCCTGGCACCCTGAGCTGGCACCCTGGCACCCTGAGCTGGCACCCTGGCACCCTGAGCTGGCACCATGGCACCCTGATCTGGCACCCTGGCACCCTGAGCTGGCACCCTGGCACCCTGAGCTGGCACCCTGGCACCCTGGCACCCCGAGCTGGCATCCTGGCACCCTGAGCTGGCACCCTGGCACCCTGAGCTGGCACCCTGGCATCCTGATCTGGCACCCTGACACCCTGAGCTGGCACCCTGGCACCCTGAGCTGGCACCCTGGCACCCTGAGCTGGCACCCTGGCACCCTGAGCTGGCACCCTGGCACCCTGCTCTGGCACCCTGGCACCCTGAGCTGGCACCCTGGCACCCTGAGCTGGCACCCTGCCACTCTGGCACCCTGAGCTGGCACCCTGACACCCTGAGCTGGCACCCTGGCACCCTGAGCTGGCACCATGTCACCCTGAGCTGGCACCCTGGCACCCTGAGCTGGCACCCTGGCACCCTGATCTGGCACCCTGGCACCCTGAGCTGGCACCCTGGCACCCTGAGCTGGCACCCTGGCACCCTGAGCTGTCACCCTGGCACCCTGAGCTGGCACCCTGACACCCTGAGCTGGCACCCTGGCACCCTGAGCTGGCACCCTGGTACCCTGAGCTGGCACCCTGGCACCCTGAGCTGGCACCCTGGCACCCTGAGCTGGCACCCTGACACCCTGAGCTGGCACCCTGGCACCCTGAGCTGGCACCCTGGCACCCTGAGCTGGCACCCTGACACCCTGAGCTGGCACCCTGGCACCCTGAGCTGGCACCCTGACACCCTGAGCTGGCACCCTGGCACCCTGAGCTGGCACCCTGACACCCTGAGCTGGCACCCTGGCACCCTGAGCTGGCACCCTGACACCCTGAGCTGGCACCCTGGCACCCTGAGCTGGCACCCTGACACCCTGAGCTGGCACCCTGGCACCCTGAGCTGGCACCCTGGCACCCTGAGCTGGCACCCTGGCACCCTGAGCTGGCACCCTGGCACCCTGAGCTGGCACCCTGGCACCCTGAGCTGGCACCCTGACACCCTGAGCTGGCACCCTGGCACCCTGAGCTGGCACCCTGACACCCTGAGCTGGCACCCTGGCACCCTGAGCTGGCACCCTGGCACCCTGAGCTGGCACCCTGGCACCCCGAGCTGGCACCCTGGCACCCTAAGCTGGCACCCTGGCACCCTGAGCTGGCACCCTGGCACCCTGAGCTGGCACCCTGGCACCCTGAGCTGGCACCCTGGCACCCCGAGCTGGCACCCTGGCACCCTGAGCTGGCACCCTGACACCCTGAGCTGGCACCCTGGCACCCTAAGCTGGCACACTGGCACCCTGAGCTGGCACCCTGGCACCCTGAGCTGGCACCCTGGCACCCTGAGCTGGCACCCTGGCACCCTGAGCTGGCACCCTGGCACCCTGAGCTGGCACCCTGGCACCCTGAGCTGGCACCCTGACACCCTGAGCTGGCACCCTGGCACCCTGGCACCCTGAGCTGGCACCTTGAGACCTCTAGCGCTGTTTCCGCGTGTATTCCGCTTAACTGTAAAGTTGGATACTGTAAAATAGGGTTCTGCGGTAACTGATGTCTAGCGCTATTTCCGCGTGTAGTTCCCTTATCCGCTCGCGGGACGTTTAGCCCTGTGTCCGCATGTAGTCCGCTTAATTGCAAACATGGACACTGCGGTAAACGATGACGTGCTGTTTTCGCATGTAGTCCGCAACTGGTGTCTAACGCTGTTTCTGTATGCAGTCCGCTTAACTGTAAAATTCGACACTGCGGTAACTGATGTCTGGCGGGTGTGAGATGTTGTTGCTTTGATGACGGTTTGGGCATTGCTACCAGTATGACTACCGGTTTACCACAGATATCTGATATGGTGTCGAATTCGGCGATACGTCGTTGGGACTAATGTTATTAGTATTGGCACCCAGCCAGGTATTAGTGACTGCGGGAAAAGCGATTAGGACCCAACGACAACGTTGACACATTCAACATGTTTAAGGCGGCTGCTGATGCCAACGTGCTGGTGCATGCAGCGGGTGTATCGGGTGCATAGGTGGGACAGACAGACAGACAGACAGCTTCATTTTATTAGTATGGAAGTCGTGTGATGGAGCCCCGTGCATCCATTGACATCGTAGACGATCCCTACGTTATGGGCCGCAGTAAATGTCCAGCCCCGCAGTAAATCTGGCAAGCTCCGCAGTAAATCTGTGTCAGGCCCCGCAGTAAATATGACTGATGCAATGACTATCCAGTGTTTGGTTTGATAAATGACGCGCACTAAACCTCGTGGGCTGTTAATAATACAAGGACACCAAGCAGAAAAGACGCCAGGTAGCGAAGGCAGCCAAGTAATATCTAAAATATAAATATGCCTGTCTTGAAGTATGCGCAATAGCCGAACAATGAACCTCGACCAAGAACTCAGACAGCAGAAACTTTAGAGACAGCATCCCATTAAACGGGACCAACTGGTAAATTAATAACTATCTCTACCGTCGCTAGACATTTAAAAACAAGTCACCAGTGGTAACGTCACATGCATTTTTCCCCTTGTGACGTTCTGAAGATCATGAACGCATAGTGTAATGGCTTATTAACCAAACACTTTGGGCGCCTGTAGTATTTCTGGTCCCAGGCCCGAATGGACGCCGGTTCTACCCTAGAAAGTTCTAGGCGGGTTTCGAACCGGCGACGCTTCGCATCCCGAGCGATCCACCGGGCCTGGGCCGAGATATCACACTCCACCCTTTCCCCTCCTTCATCCTTCATCGTCTCGGGAGGTTCCTTGGCCCAATTTAGCCTGTATGTGCACAAAAGTGGCCTAAAACACCAACATTCCATTCCACCCTTTCCCCAACGGACTGCGACCTCGCAGTAACCGCCACCATGCGCCACGCCGTCAAACCGGACACTGGCCTTATCATGTGGCTCCGGGTGGCTCCGACAACCCAGGCTCGTCTCCATCGGCACCAAATGTAGTATTTCTGGTCCCAGGCCCGAATGGACGCCGGTTCTACCCTAGAAAGTTCTAGGCGGGTTTCGAAACGGCGACCCTTCGCATCCCGAGCGAACACCTTACACGTTAGGCCAAAGGGAAATTCCCATTTGGCCCGAGGCGCTTGGTGTCTTTCATCCACCGGGCCTGGGCCGAGATATCACACGCCGATTGTAGAATGAGCATAGACAACACCTGATGAACTTGTCCTGATCGGTGCCAGTCGGTGAATGCGGTGGATCATCAGGGCGTTAGGGATCCGTCTATGGTAATTACCAAGCGCTTGTACAATAATTATAGCTGAGGATAATTCCACGCATCATTGCACAGTGGACATTACTCTCACTGCGAGTGTTTTAGAACAAGGCGAAGATGCTGTGTATGGTAACAGTTACAATCACGTAGGACATTACTCTCACTGTGAGTGTCACATGTATATATTATACATGAACGACTGAGACTCGTCTTAGTGATAATATACGGCAAAGATCGGCATAACTCCACCAGCCTTAATGCATTGGTTATACTTCTGTATTTCATTTATCGGATGGAGAGGGGAACTCGTCATTAGGGGTGGGGGATACCCACTCTTAATCGCGAATCCCCAAGAATTAGAGACAGCAATATCCAATCTTCAAGATTATGGCATTTGAAAGCTAGGCGCGAACGCCTTAATGGTAATATCGCGAATATATCGAGGAATTCGCAGACTGCTATTAACGGATCGCGGTAAATAGGGAAAGGGTCTGCGCGTTGAACCAGCAATTGTATGGATAACGATCACCCCAAAAAAGCTGGTTGCGAATCTCGAAGAATTCCTGGATGCCAATCGCGGAGATCGGATAGGGTATCCCACCCCCCTCGTCACTATCTGGAGGACACCCCTCAGCGGTGAACACGAACGGAATGTATGGAAAGCCGATGAGCAGATATTAAGTGATAAAGAAGATAATAAGCAAGTGGGCTCATGAACGACACGATTTTTTGCTGAATTACTTGAAGACATTTCCCTTGCTTGATGATAATATAGGCGAGCACTGGGTGTATTAACGGTCGGTCCTCATTCTCAGACCCTGAATACCGAATTCAAATATATGTACAAACACGTGTAGTATCGCCCAAATCATTGGCAACGCACGTGAGACCAACCTTGACCGGTCTGATGGTTATGTCCAATTGTGGTAGAGAGACTGTCCGGCACGTTCGTCGCCTTGGGTGTGTGAGATGTCTGAGATCACTCGTACCTTTTGGTCGTAGTTTTATGGAATGCTTAAATGAAATATATTGACTTTGTTCATTCCCGAGCGATCGACCAATCCTAAATAACCTTGCTGCTATTGGTCAAACTGCCCCCATTAATGGCTTGGGCCGTTAGTTCCGATATGTTCTTATGGTTTTGACCCTTGTGGAAGGCGTTTGGCCAGGAGTAGCCTACGGTGAGCCGAGAGTTTAGATCTGACCGGCATTGGTGTGGATATCCCGTGTTGAGAGGTTACATGCGGTAAGCCGTGTGTCAGTATCGTGTTCATTGCATGGACATAATCTAGCAATACGTGTTTGTGACACTTTGTTATATGTAACAATGCTTAGTTATTGCCGGGCTTATCCCGAACCTGGTCTCACAATGGGCCACAGTACCTAGTCACATAGTGCGGGGTGGGTTTATCCAGGACCTGGTGTCACAATGGGCCACAGTACCCAGTCAGAGAGTGTGGGGTGGGTTTTTCCAGGACCTGGTGTCACAATGGGCCACAGTACCTAGTCACAGAGTGTGGGGTGGGTTTATCCAGGACCTGGTGCCACAATGGGCCACAGTACCCAGTCACAGAGTGTGGGGTGGGTTTATCCAGGACCTGGTGTCACAATGGGCCACAGTACCCAGTCACAGAGTGCAGGACTAGTTTATCTCGGATCTGGTATTACAATGGGCCCCAGCACACAGTCACAGAGTGCAGGACTAGTTTATCCCTGACTTGGTATTACAATGGGCCCCAGCTCACAGTCGCAGAGAGCAGAATGGGTTTATCCCGGACCTGGTGTCACAATGGGCCACAGTACCCAGTCACAGAGTGCGGGATGGGTTTATCCCGGACCTGGTGTCACAATGGGCCACAGTACCCAGTCACAGAGTGCGGGATGGGTTTATCCCGGACCTGGTGTCACAATGGGCCACAGTACCCAGTCACAGAGTGCGGGATGGGTTTATCCCGGACCTGGTGTCACAATGGGCCGCAGTACCCAGTCACAGATTGTGGGATGGGTTTATCCCGGCCCTGGTGTCACAATGGGCCACAGTACCCAGTCACAGAGTGCGGGATGGGTTAATCCCGGACCTGGTGTCACAATGGGCCACAGTACCCAGTCACAGAGTGCGGGATGGGTTAATCCCGGACCTGGTGTCACAATGAGCCACAGTACCCAGTCATAGAGTGCGGGTTGGGTTAATCCGGACCTGGTGTCACAATGGGCCACAGTACCCAGTCACAGAGTGCGGGATGGGTTAATCCCGGACCTGGTGTCACAATGGGCCACAGTACCCAGTCACAGAGTGCGGGATGGGTTAATCCCGGACCTGGTGTCACAATGGGCCACAGTACCCAGTCACAGAGTGCGGGATGGGTTAATCCCGGACCTGGTGTCACAATGGGCCACAGTACCTAGTCACAGAGTGCGGGATGGGTTAATCCCGGACCCGGTGTCACAATGGGCCACAGTACCCAGTCACAGAGTGCGGGATGGGTTAATCCCGGACCTGGTGTCACAATGGGCCACAGTACCCAGTCACAGAGTGCGGGATGGGTTTATCCCGGACATCGTGTCACAATGGGCAACAGTACCCAGTCACAGAGTGATGGATGTGTTTATCCCGGACCTGGTGTCACAATGGGCCACAGTACCCAGTCACAGAGTGCGGGATGGGTTAATCCCGGACCTGGTGTCACAATGGGCCACAGTACCCAGTCACAGAGTGCGGGATGGGTTTATCCCGGACATCGTGTCACAATGGGCCACAGTACCCAGTCACAGAGTGATGGATGTGTTTATCCCGGACCTGGTGTCACAATGGGCCACAGTGCCCAGTCACATAGTGAGGGATGTGTTTATCCCAGACCTGGTGTCACAATGGGCCACAGTACCCAGTCACAGAGTGCGGGATGGGTTAATCCCGGACCTGGTGTCACAATGGGCCACAGTACCCAGTCACAGAGTGCGGGATGGGTTAATCCCGGACCTGGTGTCACAATGGGCCACAGTACCTAGTCACAGAGTGCGGGATGGGTTAATCCCGGACCCGGTGTCACAATGGGCCACAGTACCCAGTCACAGAGTGCGGGATGGGTTAATCCCGGACCTGGTGTCACAATGGGCCACAGTACCCAGTCACAGAGTGCGGGATGGGTTTATCCCGGACCTGGTGTCACAATGGGCCACAGTACCCAGTCACAGAGTGCGGGATGGGTTTATCCCGGACCTGGTGTCACAATGGGCCACAGTACCCAGTCACAGAGTGCGGGGTGGGTTTATCCCGGACCTGGTGTCACAATGGGCCACAGTACCCAGTCACAGAGTGCGGGATGGGTTTATCCCGGACCTGGTGTCACAATGGGCCACAGTGCCCAGTCACAGAGTGCGGGATGGGTTTACCCCGGGCCTGGTGTCACAATGGGCCGCAGTACCCAGTCACAGAGTGCGGGATGGGTTTATCCCGGACCTGGCGTCACAATGGGCCACAGTACCCAGTCGCAGAGTGCGGGATGGGTTTATCCCGGACCTGGTGTCACAATGGGCCACAGTACCCAGTCACAGAGTGCCGGATGGTTTTATCCTGGACATTTTGTCACAATGGGCCACAGTACCCAGTCACAGAGTGCGGGATGGGTTTATCCCGGACCTGGTGTCACAATGGGCCGCAGTACCCAGTCACAGAGTGCGGGATGGGTTTATCCCGGACCTGGTGTCACAATGAGCCACAGTGCCCAGTCACAGAGTGCGGGATGGGTTTATCCCGGACCTGGTGTCACAATGGGCCACAGTACCCAGTCGCAGAGTGCGGGATGGGTTTATCCCGGACCTGGTGTCACAATGGGCCACAGTGCCCAGTCACAGAGTGTGGGATGTGTTTATCCCAGACCTGGTGTCCCAATGGGCCACAGTGCCCAGTCACAGAGTGATGGATGTGTTTATCCCGGACCTGGTGTCACAATGGGCCACAGTGCCCAGTCACAGAGTGCGGGATGGGTTTATCCCGGACCTGGTGTCACAATGGGCCACAGTACCCAGTCACAGAGTGCGGGATGGGTTTATCCCGGACCTGGTGTCACAATGGGCCGCAGTACCCAGTCACAGAGTGCCGGATGGTTTTATCCTGGACATTTTGTCACAATGGGCCACAGTACCCAGTCACAGAGTGCGGGATGGGTTTATCCCGGACCTGGTGTCACAATGGGCCGCAGTTCCCAGTCACAGAGTGCGGGACTAGTGTTTATCCCGGACCTGGTATTACAATGGGCTCCAGCACACAGTCACAGGGGGCAGGACTAGTTTATCCCGGACCTGGTGTTACAATGGGCCACAGTACCCAGTCAGAGAGTGCAGGACTAGTTCATCTCGGATCCGGTATTACAATGGGCCCCAGCACACAGTCACAGAGTGCAGGGTGGGTTTATCCCGGACCTGGTGTCACAATGGGCCACAGTACCCAGTCGTAGAGTGTGGGATGGGTTTATCCCGGACCTGGTGTCACAATGGGCCGCAGTACCCAGTCACAGAGTGCGGGATGGGTTTATCCCGGACCTGGTGTCACAATGGGCCACAGTACCCAGTCACAGAGTGCGGGATGGGTTTATCCCGGACCTGGTATCACAATGGGCCACAGTACCCAGTCACAGAGTGCGGGATGGGTTTATCCCGGACCTGGTGTCACAATGGGCCACAGTACCCAGTCACAGAGTGCGGGATGGGTTTATCCCGGACCTGGTGTCACAATGGGCCGCAGTACCCAGTCACAGAGTGCCGGATGGTTTTATCCTGGACATTTTGTCACAATGGGCCACAGTACCCAGTCACAGAGTGCGGGATGGGTTTATCCCGGACCTGGTGTCACAATGGGCCGCAGTTCCCAGTCACAGAGTGCGGGAGTAGTGTTTATCCCGGACCTGGTATTACAATGGGCTCCAGCACACAGTCACAGGGGGCAGGACTAGTTTATCCCGGACCTGGTGTTACAATGGGCCACAGTACCCAGTCAGAGAGTGCAGGACTAGTTCATCTCGGATCCGGTATTACAATGGGCCACAGTACCCAGTCAGAGAGTGCAGGACTAGTTCATCTCGGATCCGGTATTACAATGGGCCCCAGCACACAGTCACAGAGTGCAGGGTGGGTTTATCCCGGACCTGGTGTCACAGTGGGCCACAGTACCCAGTCGTAGAGTGTAGGATGGGTTTATCCCGGACCTGGTGTCACAATGGGCCACAGTACCCAGTCACAGAGTGATGGATGTGTTTATCCCAGACCTGGTGTCCCAATGGGCCACAGTACCCAGTCACAGAGTGCGGGATGGGTTTATCCCGGACCTGGTGTCACAATGGGCCACAGTACCCAGTCACAGAGTGCGGGATGGGTTTATCCCGGACCTGGTGTCACAATGGGCCGCAGTACCCAGTCACAGAGTGCCGGATGGTTTTATCCTGGACATTTTGTCACAATGGGCCACAGTACCCAGTCACAGAGTGCGGGATGGGTTTATCCCGGACCTGGTGTCACAATGGGCCGCAGTTCCCAGTCACAGAGTGCGGGACTAGTGTTTATCCCGGACCTGGTATTACAATGGGCTCCAGCACACAGTCACAGGGGGCAGGACTAGTTTATCCCGGACCTGGTGTTACAATGGGCCACAGTACCCAGTCAGAGAGTGCAGGACTAGTTCATCTCGGATCCGGTATTACAATGGGCCCCAGCACACAGTCACAGAGTGCAGGGTGGGTTTATCCCGGACCTGGTGTCACAATGGGCCACAGTACCCAGTCGTAGAGTGTAGGATGGGTTTATCCCGGACCTGGTGTCACAATGGGCCACAGTACCCAGTCACAGAGTGTGGGATGGGTTTATCCCGGACCTGGTGTCACAATGGGCCACAGTACCCAGTCACAGAGTGCCGGATGGTTTTATCCTGGACATTTTGTCACAATGGGCCACAGTACCCAGTCACAGAGTGCGGGATGGGTTTATCCCGGACCTGGTGTCACAATGGGCCGCAGTTCCCAGTCACAGAGTGCGGGACTAGTGTTTATCCCGGACCTGGTATTACAATGGGCTCCAGCACACAGTCACAGGGGGCAGGACTAGTTTATCCCGGACCTGGTGTTACAATGGGCCACAGTACCCAGTCAGAGAGTGCAGGACTAGTTCATCTCGGATCCGGTATTACAATGGGCCCCAGCACACAGTCACAGAGTGCAGGGTGGGTTTATCCCGGACCTGGTGTCACAATGGGCCACAGTACCCAGTCGTAGAGTGTGGGATGGGTTTATCCCGGACCTGGTGTCACAATGGGCCACAGTACCCAGTCACAGAGTGTGGGATGGGTTTATCCCGGACCTGGTGTCACAATGGGCCACAGTACCCAGTCACAGAGTGCCGGATGGTTTTATCCTGGACATTTTGTCACAATGGGCCACAGTACCCAGTCACAGAGTGCGGGATGGGTTTATCCCGGACCTGGTGTCACAATGGGCCACAGTACCCAGTCACAGAGTGCGGGATGGGTTTATCCCGGACCTGGTGTCACAATGGGCCACAGTACCCAGTCACAGAGTGCGGGATGGGTTTATCCCGGACCTGGTGTCACAATGGGCCGCAGTACCCAGTCACAGATTGTGGGATGGGTTTATCCCGGCCCTGGTGTCACAATGGGCCACAGTACCCAGTCACAGAGTGCGGGATGGGTTAATCCCGGACCTGGTGTCACAATGGGCCACAGTACCCAGTCACAGAGTGCGGGATGGGTTAATCCCGGACCTGGTGTCACAATGAGCCACAGTACCCAGTCATAGAGTGCGGGTTGGGTTAATCCGGACCTGGTGTCACAATGGGCCACAGTACCCAGTCACAGAGTGCGGGATGGGTTAATCCCGGACCTGGTGTCACAATGGGCCACAGTACCCAGTCACAGAGTGCGGGATGGGTTAATCCCGGACCTGGTGTCACAATGGGCCACAGTACCCAGTCACAGAGTGCGGGATGGGTTAATCCCGGACCTGGTGTCACAATGGGCCACAGTACCTAGTCACAGAGTGCGGGATGGGTTAATCCCGGACCCGGTGTCACAATGGGCCACAGTACCCAGTCACAGAGTGCGGGATGGGTTAATCCCGGACCTGGTGTCACAATGGGCCACAGTACCCAGTCACAGAGTGCGGGATGGGTTTATCCCGGACATCGTGTCACAATGGGCCACAGTACCCAGTCACAGAGTGATGGATGTGTTTATCCCGGACCTGGTGTCACAATGGGCCACAGTACCCAGTCACAGAGTGCGGGATGGGTTAATCCCGGACCTGGTGTCACAATGGGCCACAGTACCCAGTCACAGAGTGCGGGATGGGTTTATCCCGGACATCGTGTCACAATGGGCCACAGTACCCAGTCACAGAGTGATGGATGTGTTTATCCCGGACCTGGTGTCACAATGGGCCACAGTGCCCAGTCACATAGTGTGGGATGTGTTTATCCCAGACCTGGTGTCACAATGGGCCACAGTACCCAGTCACAGAGTGCGGGATGGGTTAATCCCGGACCTGGTGTCACAATGGGCCACAGTACCCAGTCACAGAGTGCGGGATGGGTTAATCCCGGACCTGGTGTCACAATGGGCCACAGTACCTAGTCACAGAGTGCGGGATGGGTTAATCCCGGACCCGGTGTCACAATGGGCCACAGTACCCAGTCACAGAGTGCGGGATGGGTTAATCCCGGACCTGGTGTCACAATGGGCCACAGTACCCAGTCACAGAGTGCGGGATGGGTTTATCCCGGACATCGTGTCACAATGGGCCACAGTACCCAGTCACAGAGTGCGGGATGGGTTAATCCCGGACCTGGTGTCACAATGGGCCACAGTACCCAGTCACAGAGTGCGGGATGGGTTTATCCCGGACCTGGTGTCACAATGGGCCACAGTACCTAGTCACAGAGTGCGGGATGGGTTTATCCCGGACCTGGTGTCACAATGGGCCACAGTACCCAGTCACAGAGTGCGGGATGGGTTTATCCCGGACCTGGTGTCACAATGGGCCACAGTACCCAGTCACAGAGTGCGGGATGGGTTAATCCCGGACCTGGTGTCACAATGGGCCACAGTACCCAGTCACAGAGTGCGGGATGGGTTTATCCCGGACCTGGTGTCACAATGGGCCACAGTACCCAGTCACAGAGTGCGGGATGGGTTTATCCCGGACCTGGTGTCACAATGGGCCACAGTACCCAGTCACAGAGTGCGGGGTGGGTTTATCCCGGACCTGGTGTCACAATGGGCCACAGTACCCAGTCACAGAGTGCGGGATGGGTTTATCCCGGACCTGGTGTCACAATGGGCCACAGTGCCCAGTCACAGAGTGCGGGATGGGTTTACCCCGGGCCTGGTGTCACAATGGGCCGCAGTACCCAGTCACAGAGTGCGGGATGGGTTTATCCCGGACCTGGCGTCACAATGGGCCACAGTACCCAGTCGCAGAGTGCGGGATGGGTTTATCCCGGACCTGGTGTCACAATGGGCCACAGTACCCAGTCACAGAGTGCCGGATGGTTTTATCCTGGACATTTTGTCACAATGGGCCACAGTACCCAGTCACAGAGTGCGGGATGGGTTTATCCCGGACCTGGTGTCACAATGGGCCGCAGTACCCAGTCACAGAGTGCCGGATGGTTTTATCCTGGACATTTTGTCACAATGGGCCACAGTACCCAGTCACAGAGTGCGGGATGGGTTTATCCCGGACCTGGTGTCACAATGGGCCGCAGTTCCCAGTCACAGAGTGCGGGACTAGTGTTTATCCCGGACCTGGTATTACAATGGGCTCCAGCACACAGTCACAGGGGGCAGGACTAGTTTATCCCGGACCTGGTGTTACAATGGGCCACAGTACCCAGTCAGAGAGTGCAGGACTAGTTCATCTCGGATCCGGTATTACAATGGGCCCCAGCACACAGTCACAGAGTGCAGGGTGGGTTTATCCCGGACCTGGTGTCACAATGGGCCACAGTACCCAGTCGTAGAGTGTGGGATGGGTTTATCCCGGACCTGGTGTCACAATGGGCCGCAGTACCCAGTCACAGAGTGCGGGATGGGTTTATCCCGGACCTGGTGTCACAATGGGCCACAGTACCCAGTCACAGAGTGCGGGATGGGTTTATCCCGGACCTGGTATCACAATGGGCCACAGTACCCAGTCACAGAGTGCGGGATGGGTTTATCCCGGACCTGGTGTCACAATGGGCCACAGTACCCAGTCACAGAGTGCGGGATGGGTTTATCCCGGACCTGGTGTCACAATGGGCCGCAGTACCCAGTCACAGAGTGCCGGATGGTTTTATCCTGGACATTTTGTCACAATGGGCCACAGTACCCAGTCACAGAGTGCGGGATGGGTTTATCCCGGACCTGGTGTCACAATGGGCCGCAGTTCCCAGTCACAGAGTGCGGGAGTAGTGTTTATCCCGGACCTGGTATTACAATGGGCTCCAGCACACAGTCACAGGGGGCAGGACTAGTTTATCCCGGACCTGGTGTTACAATGGGCCACAGTACCCAGTCAGAGAGTGCAGGACTAGTTCATCTCGGATCCGGTATTACAATGGGCCCCAGCACACAGTCACAGAGTGCAGGGTGGGTTTATCCCGGACCTGGTGTCACAATGGGCCACAGTACCCAGTCGTAGAGTGTAGGATGGGTTTATCCCGGACCTGGTGTCACAATGGGCCACAGTACCCAGTCACAGAGTGATGGATGTGTTTATCCCAGACCTGGTGTCCCAATGGGCCACAGTACCCAGTCACAGAGTGCGGGATGGGTTTATCCCGGACCTGGTGTCACAATGGGCCACAGTACCCAGTCACAGAGTGCGGGATGGGTTTATCCCGGACCTGGTGTCACAATGGGCCGCAGTACCCAGTCACAGAGTGCCGGATGGTTTTATCCTGGACATTTTGTCACAATGGGCCACAGTACCCAGTCACAGAGTGCGGGATGGGTTTATCCCGGACCTGGTGTCACAATGGGCCGCAGTTCCCAGTCACAGAGTGCGGGACTAGTGTTTATCCCGGACCTGGTATTACAATGGGCTCCAGCACACAGTCACAGGGGGCAGGACTAGTTTATCCCGGACCTGGTGTTACAATGGGCCACAGTACCCAGTCAGAGAGTGCAGGACTAGTTCATCTCGGATCCGGTATTACAATGGGCCCCAGCACACAGTCACAGAGTGCAGGGTGGGTTTATCCCGGACCTGGTGTCACAATGGGCCACAGTACCCAGTCGTAGAGTGTAGGATGGGTTTATCCCGGACCTGGTGTCACAATGGGCCACAGTACCCAGTCACAGAGTGTGGGATGGGTTTATCCCGGACCTGGTGTCACAATGGGCCACAGTACCCAGTCACAGAGTGCCGGATGGTTTTATCCTGGACATTTTGTCACAATGGGCCACAGTACCCAGTCACAGAGTGCGGGATGGGTTTATCCCGGACCTGGTGTCACAATGGGCCGCAGTTCCCAGTCACAGAGTGCGGGACTAGTGTTTATCCCGGACCTGGTATTACAATGGGCTCCAGCACACAGTCACAGGGGGCAGGACTAGTTTATCCCGGACCTGGTGTTACAATGGGCCACAGTACCCAGTCAGAGAGTGCAGGACTAGTTCATCTCGGATCCGGTATTACAATGGGCCCCAGCACACAGTCACAGAGTGCAGGGTGGGTTTATCCCGGACCTGGTGTCACAATGGGCCACAGTACCCAGTCGTAGAGTGTGGGATGGGTTTATCCCGGACCTGGTGTCACAATGGGCCACAGTACCCAGTCACAGAGTGTGGGATGGGTTTATCCCGGACCTGGTGTCACAATGGGCCACAGTACCCAGTCACAGAGTGCCGGATGGTTTTATCCTGGACATTTTGTCACAATGGGCCACAGTACCCAGTCACAGAGTGCGGGATGGGTTTATCCCGGACCTGGTGTCACAATGGGCCACAGTACCCAGTCACAGAGTGCGGGATGGGTTTATCCCGGACCTGGTGTCACAATGGGCCACAGTACCCAGTCACAGAGTGCGGGATGGGTTTATCCCGGACCTGGTGTCACAATGGGCCGCAGTACCCAGTCACAGATTGTGGGATGGGTTTATCCCGGCCCTGGTGTCACAATGGGCCACAGTACCCAGTCACAGAGTGCGGGATGGGTTAATCCCGGACCTGGTGTCACAATGGGCCACAGTACCCAGTCACAGAGTGCGGGATGGGTTAATCCCGGACCTGGTGTCACAATGAGCCACAGTACCCAGTCATAGAGTGCGGGTTGGGTTAATCCGGACCTGGTGTCACAATGGGCCACAGTACCCAGTCACAGAGTGCGGGATGGGTTAATCCCGGACCTGGTGTCACAATGGGCCACAGTACCCAGTCACAGAGTGCGGGATGGGTTAATCCCGGACCTGGTGTCACAATGGGCCACAGTACCCAGTCACAGAGTGCGGGATGGGTTAATCCCGGACCTGGTGTCACAATGGGCCACAGTACCTAGTCACAGAGTGCGGGATGGGTTAATCCCGGACCCGGTGTCACAATGGGCCACAGTACCCAGTCACAGAGTGCGGGATGGGTTAATCCCGGACCTGGTGTCACAATGGGCCACAGTACCCAGTCACAGAGTGCGGGATGGGTTTATCCCGGACATCGTGTCACAATGGGCCACAGTACCCAGTCACAGAGTGATGGATGTGTTTATCCCGGACCTGGTGTCACAATGGGCCACAGTACCCAGTCACAGAGTGCGGGATGGGTTAATCCCGGACCTGGTGTCACAATGGGCCACAGTACCCAGTCACAGAGTGCGGGATGGGTTTAACCCGGACATCGTGTCACAATGGGCCACAGTACCCAGTCACAGAGTGATGGATGTGTTTATCCCGGACCTGGTGTCACAATGGGCCACAGTGCCCAGTCACATAGTGTGGGATGTGTTTATCCCAGACCTGGTGTCACAATGGGCCACAGTACCCAGTCACAGAGTGCGGGATGGGTTAATCTCGGACCTGGTGTCACAATGGGCCACAGTACCCAGTCACAGAGTGCGGGATGGGTTAATCCCGGACCTGGTGTCACAATGGGCCACAGTACCTAGTCACAGAGTGCGGGATGGGTTAATCCCGGACCCGGTGTCACAATGGGCCACAGTACCCAGTCACAGAGTGCGGGATGGGTTAATCCCGGACCTGGTGTCACAATGGGCCACAGTACCCAGTCACAGAGTGCGGGATGGGTTTATCCCGGACATCGTGTCACAATGGGCCACAGTACCCAGTCACAGAGTGCGGGATGGGTTAATCCCGGACCTGGTGTCACAATGGGCCACAGTACCCAGTCACAGAGTGCGGGATGGGTTTATCCCGGACCTGGTGTCACAATGGGCCACAGTACCTAGTCACAGAGTGCGGGATGGGTTTATCCCGGACCTGGTGTCATAATGGGCCACAGTACCCAGTCACAGAGTGCGGGATGGGTTTATCCCGGACCTGGTGTCACAATGGGCCACAGTACCCAGTCACAGAGTGCGGGATGGGTTAATCCCGGACCTGGTGTCACAATGGGCCACAGTACCCAGTCACAGAGTGCGGGATGGGTTTATCCCGGACCTGGTGTCACAATGGGCCACAGTACCCAGTCACAGAGTGCGGGATGGGTTTATCCCGGACCTGGTGTCACAATGGGCCACAGTACCCAGTCACAGAGTGCGGGGTGGGTTTATCCCGGACCTGGTGTCACAATGGGCCACAGTACCCAGTCACAGAGTGCGGGATGGGTTTATCCCGGACCTGGTGTCACAATGGGCCACAGTGCCCAGTCACAGAGTGCGGGATGGGTTTACCCCGGGCCTGGTGTCACAATGGGCCGCAGTACCCAGTCACAGAGTGCGGGATGGGTTTATCCCGGACCTGGCGTCACAATGGGCCACAGTACCCAGTCGCAGAGTGCGGGATGGGTTTATCCCGGACCTGGTGTCACAATGGGCCACAGTACCCAGTCACAGAGTGCCGGATGGTTTTATCCTGGACATTTTGTCACAATGGGCCACAGTACCCAGTCACAGAGTGCGGGATGGGTTTATCCCGGACCTGGTGTCACAATGGGCCGCAGTACCCAGTCACAGAGTGCGGGATGGGTTTATCCCGGACCTGGTGTCACAATGAGCCACAGTGCCCAGTCACAGAGTGCGGGATGGGTTTATCCCGGACCTGGTGTCACAATGGGCCACAGTACCCAGTCGCAGAGTGCGGGATGGGTTTATCCCGGACCTGGTGTCACAATGGGCCACAGTGCCCAGTCACAGAGTGTGGGATGTGTTTATCCCAGACCTGGTGTCCCAATGGGCCACAGTGCCCAGTCACAGAGTGATGGATGTGTTTATCCCGGACCTGGTGTCACAATGGGCCACAGTGCCCAGTCACAGAGTGCGGGATGGGTTTATCCCGGACCTGGTGTCACAATGGGCCACAGTACCCAGTCACAGAGTGCGGGATGGGTTTATCCCGGACCTGGTGTCACAATGGGCCGCAGTACCCAGTCACAGAGTGCCGGATGGTTTTATCCTGGACATTTTGTCACAATGGGCCACAGTACCCAGTCACAGAGTGCGGGATGGGTTTATCCCGGACCTGGTGTCACAATGGGCCGCAGTTCCCAGTCACAGAGTGCGGGACTAGTGTTTATCCCGGACCTGGTATTACAATGGGCTCCAGCACACAGTCACAGGGGGCAGGACTAGTTTATCCCGGACCTGGTGTTACAATGGGCCACAGTACCCAGTCAGAGAGTGCAGGACTAGTTCATCTCGGATCCGGTATTACAATGGGCCCCAGCACACAGTCACAGAGTGCAGGGTGGGTTTATCCCGGACCTGGTGTCACAATGGGCCACAGTACCCAGTCGTAGAGTGTGGGATGGGTTTATCCCGGACCTGGTGTCACAATGGGCCGCAGTACCCAGTCACAGAGTGCGGGATGGGTTTATCCCGGACCTGGTGTCACAATGGGCCACAGTACCCAGTCACAGAGTGCGGGATGGGTTTATCCCGGACCTGGTGTCACAATGGGCCACAGTACCCAGTCACAGAGTGCGGGATGGGTTTATCCCGGACCTGGTGTCACAATGGGCCACAGTACCCAGTCACAGAGTGCGGGATGGGTTTATCCCGGACCTGGTGTCACAATGGGCCGCAGTACCCAGTCACAGAGTGCCGGATGGTTTTATCCTGGACATTTTGTCACAATGGGCCACAGTACCCAGTCACAGAGTGCGGGATGGGTTTATCCCGGACCTGGTGTCACAATGGGCCGCAGTTCCCAGTCACAGAGTGCGGGAGTAGTGTTTATCCCGGACCTGGTATTACAATGGGCTCCAGCACACAGTCACAGGGGGCAGGACTAGTTTATCCCGGACCTGGTGTTACAATGGGCCACAGTACCCAGTCAGAGAGTGCAGGACTAGTTCATCTCGGATCCGGTATTACAATGGGCCCCAGCACACAGTCACAGAGTGCAGGGTGGGTTTATCCCGGACCTGGTGTCACAATGGGCCACAGTACCCAGTCGTAGAGTGTAGGATGGGTTTATCCCGGACCTGGTGTCACAATGGGCCACAGTACCCAGTCACAGAGTGATGGATGTGTTTATCCCAGACCTGGTGTCCCAATGGGCCACAGTACCCAGTCACAGAGTGCGGGATGGGTTTATCCCGGACCTGGTGTCACAATGGGCCACAGTACCCAGTCACAGAGTGCGGGATGGGTTTATCCCGGACCTGGTGTCACAATGGGCCGCAGTACCCAGTCACAGAGTGCCGGATGGTTTTATCCTGGACATTTTGTCACAATGGGCCACAGTACCCAGTCACAGAGTGCGGGATGGGTTTATCCCGGACCTGGTGTCACAATGGGCCGCAGTTCACAGTCACAGAGTGCGGGACTAGTGTTTATCCCGGACCTGGTATTACAATGGGCTCCAGCACACAGTCACAGGGGGCAGGACTAGTTTATCCCGGACCTGGTGTTACAATGGGCCACAGTACCCAGTCAGAGAGTGCAGGACTAGTTCATCTCGGATCCGGTATTACAATGGGCCCCAGCACACAGTCACAGAGTGCAGGGTGGGTTTATCCCGGACCTGGTGTCACAATGGGCCACAGTACCCAGTCGTAGAGTGTAGGATGGGTTTATCCCGGACCTGGTGTCACAATGGGCCACAGTACCCAGTCACAGAGTGTGGGATGGGTTTATCCCGGACCTGGTGTCACAATGGGCCACAGTACCCAGTCACAGAGTGCCGGATGGTTTTATCCTGGACATTTTGTCACAATGGGCCACAGTACCCAGTCACAGAGTGCGGGATGGGTTTATCCCGGACCTGGTGTCACAATGGGCCGCAGTTCCCAGTCACAGAGTGCGGGACTAGTGTTAATCCCGGACCTGGTATTACAATGGGCTCCAGCACACAGTCACAGGGGGCAGGACTAGTTTATCCCGGACCTGGTGTTACAATGGGCCACAGTACCCAGTCAGAGAGTGCAGGACTAGTTCATCTCGGATCCGGTATTACAATGGGCCCCAGCACACAGTCACAGAGTGCAGGGTGGGTTTATCCCGGACCTGGTGTCACAATGGGCCACAGTACCCAGTCGTAGAGTGTGGGATGGGTTTATCCCGGACCTGGTGTCACAATGGGCCACAGTACCCAGTCACAGAGTGTGGGATGGGTTTATCCCGGACCTGGTGTCACAATGGGCCACAGTACCCAGTCACAGAGTGCCGGATGGTTTTATCCTGGACATTTTGTCACAATGGGCCACAGTACCCAGTCACAGAGTGCGGGATGGGTTTATCCCGGACCTGGTGTCACAATGGGCCGCAGTTCCCAGTCACAGAGTGCGGGACTAGTGTTTATCCCGGACCTGGTATTACAATGGGCTCCAGCACACAGTCACAGGGGGCAGGACTAGTTTATCCCGCACCTGGTGTTACAATGGGCCACAGTACCCAGTCAGAGAGTGCAGGACTAGTTCATCTCGGATCCGGTATTACAATGGGCCCCAGCACACAGTCACAGAGTGCAGGGTGGGTTTATCCCGGACCTGGTGTCACAATGGGCCACAGTACCTAGTCACAGAGTGCGGGATGGGTTTATCCCGGACCTGGTGTCACAATGGGCCACATTAAGGTCCCAGAGTGCCGGATGGGTTCATCCCAGACCTGGGCCCGTAAGTTTGAAACGGCATGGGCCAAACATTTCGCCCTAGAATAGGACAATAACATGGAGCGAGGCGAACTATTTTGCCCCCGCCGTTTGAACTTACAGGCCAGGCCCAGGTGTGCCAGTGGGCCGCCGCCCAGTGTGTGACTCACCGCCCACTCCCGTAGATACCTGATAGGGGAAGCAGCCCGATCGTAGCAACTTCCGTCGCCGGTCACACTGGCACAACAGGCGCAACAGGACCGCAGTAAATTACTGACAACGACGCCGCCATTTTGAATAGTGGTACTTAATAATAAACAGCCTGTCGTGTGTAGCGTCGTGCCGCCTCCCTAAGCCGTGTGCAATCGCACAATAAAGGGATGTGAAATATATATATTTTTTAAACATAGAAAGACAGATATAAATAAACAAAGGGATATGGTATGTGAATGTGTTTCGGCGGCCTTGTGCAGGGGCCTTCCCCACTTAAGGAACACCACGTGTCTTCTATGTCTCGTCTCCATCCCACAATGCGGGACACACCCACAACTCCCATAGATGTTGCGCGCATTTATTAATGGCACGATCAATTGCTGTCACACTCCTCAGTGTGAAACCGACAGCAGTCCGCTCAATTAGTTATAGCACCGAATGAACCCGCTGGGCGGCGTGGTAGCATACTGGAACATACCGAAATCTACATGAATAATCGAACAACTCGCCATTCTGGCGTGACCAACAGCGCCGAGATGTGCCTCCGGTTTCTCTACGTCAGGTTTGTTGTAAACATATATATATTTCAGGGGCGGATCCAGGGGGGGGGGCGTAGGGTAGACACCACCCCCCCCCCTTGCGAATTTAAGCATGCACTGTAAAAGTCGGGGTCACTGAACACCCATCCCCTCTGGTCGCAGGTTTTCAGAGAGCAGCCCCCCCCCCCCCGCCCCTATTGCCAATCCCCAGATCCGCCCCTGTGATTTTGCAGGTGGTCCGTAACGATTTGACATGCGAATGACCCCTGCCACTGTGTATATTCTTTTTATTATGTAATTATCATTTTGACATTTCCTATTACATCCAAAGCAGCTGATAATGTTATCTGAGACCAGTTACTGGCGCTTATCGTGTTAAGCTTGGACGTTGTCCATGCCAGCTGCCCAATTGACCAATTGTTTCGCCTGTCGAAAATGTTCAAATAATTAGCTTTCACATACTTTGCCATGATTGTCAGTATCTATTTTCGGTGCCTTTTTTAACCACAAATGTCTCTGTCAATCATCACAAAATCGTGCACTTTCCCCTCGTTCTCGTATGCTCTTGGTAGCATGGGGGGCCAACCCCCACCGATTTCAGTAATGCAGTATTCACAAACCAAACTATGCACCACATTCCCTTTTAGACACTTCACGGCGACCGACGCACCAACATGGGCGTTCTACGTGTCACTCCAGTTAGATGATAGCATTAGCAATAGATCCACAAAAATAGCCCCCACTCTCGTCACATCAGAATGCCAATCACGTTTCTGGCGGCGACTCGTTGCACTGCACGACCAACTAGTCGCAGTTATACCAAATACTCCAGAGCCGCCTTATTTGTGAAGTTGCCAATGGCAACCAATGGCATAACACCCGGAAACGGTTTGACTGACGACGGTGGTCACATGAGCGGTCACGTGTGAGGTCATGTGCGCTTTATTGGACCGCGGCAGCCCGCAGCACGTGACCGCCAACGAGACTCCAGGACCCGCGAAGGACGTGAGAGTTAGCCATGGTCACCAGATACATAACTCAAGTCGCCATAGTGATCGCGAGATATCGCCGCCTCGTCGCCAAATGAATATCATCCGCAGTGAGGGACACGAAATTCCAATCTTAGAGAATCCATAAATTTCGGGATTCTTTCTTATAGCTGAAATGACAATTCATTGTTCGCAGGACGTAATGTTCGTGTAAGTTTTTGAGTAGTGGTGTGAGAAAATGCACCTGAAAGGTGAGCACAGGAGCTCTGGCCACGCAATCTTGGCCTAAAATCAGTGTGAGGACCTGCATGGTAACTGGACACCAGTGTGAGGACCTGCATGGTAACTGGACACCAGTGTGAGTACCAGCATGGTAACTGGACACCAGTGTGAGGACCTGCATGGTAACTGGACACCAGTGTGGGGACCTGCATGGTAACTGGACACCAGTGTGAGGACCTGCATGGTAACTGGACACCAGTGTGGGGACCTGCATGGTAACTGGACAACAGTGTGGGGACCTGCATGGTAACTGGACACCAGTGTGAGGACCTGCATGGTAACTGGACACCAGTGTGGGGACCTGCATGGTAACTGTACACCAGTGTGAGGACGTGCATGGTAACTGGACACCAGTGTGAATACCAGCATGGTAACTGGACACCAGTGTGAGGACCTGCATGGTAACTGGACACCAGTGTGGGGACCTGCATGGTAACTGGACACCAGTGTGAGGACCTGCATGGTAACTGGACACCAGTGTGGGGACCTGCATGGTAACTGGACACCAGTGGGAGGACCTGCATTGTAACTGGACACCATCGGGATGAGTACGACCAGCTATGTCACGCCTAAGTAGGTTTTTATTTTGTTACCGTAATAATCTCCATTGCCAAAGTCATTATTCTAGTTAAGATTGCTTCACTCACTCGTACAGATTGTTTTTAACGAGCTAACCTTAACTTTTCCATTAAACAATGAATTGAATATTTTCATCTTACTTTTTAAAACCATCTATTAAATATAAAGACACCCTTATTACCTTCGTCAATTTACATTTATAATTAGTAACATGTAATAACCGCGACTTGATTGCATTGTACAAAATAAATGTAAATTTACGTTTCTGGTAAACACGTGTTTCATGATGCAACCAGAATGTTGTGCATTATGGATATTGGCGCTGTATGTATGTATGCGTGTTCTGGGAATGAGGAAGATAATTTTTCGTGAACTGGGAATCGGGTATTCGCCGACCATCGTGATCAAGGATTTTCATTAATCGTGAACTGGGAATTTTAGTATTAAATAACTGTGAATAGGGAAATGGCCAAGTTATATCATGCACTCGGCCCTTTATTCGCATGCGAGGATTTCTCAGTTTAATTCATCGTGGCCTGGGATTAACCAAAGTTATTCTACGACCCCTCCTTGCCTGCCCCCCCCCCCCCGCCCGCCTCAACCGCTAGATGAGACACACATCGATAAACATAATGAGCTACAATCCACCATTTTACATAGACGGACGGATATCAACTTATCAACTACTAGTGAGCCACCCAGTCCAGCGGCAAAACGAAAGTTGAACCCATTTTGTTTAAGTTGGTACATCCAGTGTTTAAAGGGTTAAACCTAGTGTTTGAGCTGGGTAAACTCACTGTCGGAAGTGAAAAATAGAAATATTTTCAATATTAGTAGCTGGTTACCAATTTATGTTTGAAACCTTTTGCGAACTAACTATTTAACACTTTAGCATTCAGTCCAGTCAAATTTGCGTCCTCCCAAGTTAATAGGAACGTTTGTTACCACTTGGCAAGCCAATTTATATAAATGTAATGTTCCAGGCTGGTGGGAATGCAAGCGCGTATGACATGTGCATAACGTCTAACACAGATCCAAATGTTTAGAAAGTCTTCAAACCAAGGGACGTGTCTACCCCGGATAAAACCTTTCTTCACCACGGCGAAACCTCATAACGTACATCTTCATTGTTCACGCCTCTCGGTTATAGCACTTACTGATAAATCGACCCATGCCCATTGGGCGCAGTTGTAACTAGGTGTCTTGCATTACTCACATCCCACACATTTGGTCCGTGATTTTTCCTGCACAACAGCCTGATGTCCCACCTGCGGCCCGCCTTACCCAGACACAGCAGTCTGGGAGAGCTTCATGACCCACCTACGGCCCGCCTTACCCACACACAGCAGTCTGGGAGAGCTTGATGACCCACCTGCGGCCCGCCTTACCCAGACACAGTAGTCTGGGAGAGCTTCATGACCCACCTACGGCCCGCCTTACCAACACACAGCAGTCTGGGAGAGCTTGATGACCCACCTGCGGCCCGCCTTACCCAAGCACAGCAGTCTGGGAGAGCTTGATGACCCACCTACGGCCCGCCTTACCCACACACAGTAGTCTGGGAGAGCTTGATGACCCACCTGCGGCCCGCCTTACCCAAGCACAGCAGTCTGGGAGAGCTTGATGACCCACCTACGGCTCGCCTTACCCACACACAGAATAATATTTCGCTGGGTCGTCAATGACGCCGACGACTGGTGGGTTTAGGCAAGTTGGTTGCTTGGTTGTATATTCAGCGGCCGATCCCCGTGCCGTTAGGGTCTCATTCCCACAGGTTCGCCACGCGTAGATAAATGTTGTCGCCCAGGGGCCGTATTCATAATCCCCTCGTAAGTTACGCGCGAAAAGTGGGTTTTCGTTTTAGCGTCACCAGCTCGTTGTGGTGGTGCTCATGATTAAGAAAATCTCTTTCATTTATTTTTCGCAATTTCTTAAATAGAAAAATCCACTTCTTGGGAGACTATTTATGTATTTTTGACCCGATAATCGATCGATAAATCTTCCACTTAGCGCTAAGTCCAGTAGCGTAGCCTAAGTGGTGATTATAAATACGGCCCCTGGTTACGCGAATATGATGGGTGGTCGGAGAAAATGATTTCATTCTCTGCTTGTTTTCCTTTTCGGATCCAAATCAATTCGCGAAACTGTAATATTACCGTAAACTGTCGAATTATGGCTTGATACCTTGATCCACCAAGCAATGAATCGTCGTATCGCGGTTTACAATGTTGTTGTAAGCCGCGTGTCTTGAAACCCCTCTCTTGAAGTTGAAGCTCCACGTTTGCATTTTAATATCTGTCTTGAGTTTAAGTGTTAGAAAAAATCGCCAGTGCCCACAATTTGATGCTGTGATAATATAATGCGGTCATAATGTATCTGCGTGATTACTGGGCGCAGATCTTCATATTGGCGAGGTTTATTTAACTAGATCATAAGTTATAATCAGATTGCCCAGTCCTCGGGAAAGGATGGGAACTTGATAAAATAGAGGATATAAGCATACATGCGACAACTGTGGTAAATACGCTGGTTTATTGTGGTAAATATCACAATTTGCCTTGATAATATACCATGGTATATCAAGATAAATACATAGTAAATGGTATATGTACATAGTAAAAATAATTACTATCATATATGCCATGTTATTTTATTACTAGGGAAACCTCAGTGGAAAGGATTCTATCCAGAGACCAGAAGTTCCTGACATTGCCACCAATGCGTTAGGTAGAAACATCTTTAATATGAGACTTTGGTCAAAAAACAACAATAACACATCTATAATAAATTAAGAACGAGAAACGAATGTAAGGGCAGTATGGCAATGAATGTAAGGGCAGTATGGCAATGAATGTAAGGACAGTATGGCAATGAATGTAAGGGCAGTAGGGCAATGAATGTAAGGGCAGTATGGCAATGAATGTAAGGGCAGTATGGCAATGAATGTAAGGGCAGTATGGCAATGAATGTAAGGGCAGTATGGCAATGAATGTAAGGGCAGTATGGCAATGAATGTAAGGGCAGTATGGCAATGAATGTAAGGACAGTATGGCAATGAATGTAAGGGCAGTATGGCAATGAATGTAAGGACAGTATGGCAATGAATGTAAGGGCAGTATGGCAATGAATGTAAGGACAGTATGGCAATGAATGTAAGGGCAGTATGGCAATGAATGTAAGGGCAGTATGGCAATGAATGTAAGGACAGTATGGCAATGAATGTAAGGGCAGTATGGCAATGAATGTAAGGGCAGTATGGCAATGAATGTAAGGGCAGTATGGCAATGAATGTAAGGGCAGTATGGCAATGAATGTAAGGACAGTATGGCAATGAATGTAAGGGCAGTATGGCAATGAATGTAAGGGCAGTATGGCAATGAATGTAAGGGCAGTATGGCAATGAATGTAAGGGCAGTATGGCAATGAATGTAAGGACAGTATGGCAATGAATGTAAGGGCAGTATGGCAATGAATGTAAGGGCAGTATGGCAATGAATGTAAGGGCAGTATGGCAATGAATTTAAGGACAGTATGGCAATGAATGTAAGGGCAGTATGGCAATGAATGTAAGGGCAGTATGGCAATGAATGTAAGGGCAGTATGGCAATGAATGTAAGGGCAGTATGGCAATGAATGTAAGGGCAGTATGGCAATGAATGTAAGGGCAGTATGGCAATGAATGTAAGGGCAGTATGGCAATGAATGTAAGGGCAGTATGGCAATGAATGTAAGGGCAGTATGGCAATGAATGTAAGGGCAGTATGGCAATGAATGTAAGGGCAGTATGGCAATGAATGTAAGGGCAGTATGGCAATGAATGTAAGGGCAGTATGGCAATGAATGTAAGGGCAGTATGGCAATGAATGTAAGGGCAGTATGGCAATGAATGCAAGGGCAGTATGGCAATGAATGTAAGGGCAGTATGGCAATGAATGTAAGGGCAGTATGGCAATGAATGTAAGGGCAGTATGGCAATGAATGTAAGGGCAGTATGGCAATGAATGTAAGGGCAGTATGGCAATGAATGTAAGGGCAGTATGGCAATGAATGTAAGGGCAGTATGGCAATGAATGTAAGGGCAGTATGGCAATGAATGTAAGGGCAGTATGGCAATGAATGTAAGGACAGTATGGCAATGAATGTAAGGACAGTATGGCAATGAATGTAAGGGCAGTATGGCAATGAATGTAAGGGCAGTATGGCAATGAATGTAAGGGCAGTATGGCAATGAATGTAAGGACAGTATGGCAATGAATGTAAGGGCAGTATGGCAATGAATGTAAGGACAGTATGGCAATGAATGTAAGGGCAGTATGGCAATGAATGTAAGGGCAGTATGGCAATGAATGTAAGGGCAGTATGGCAATGAATGTAAGGGCAGTATGGCAATGAATGTAAGGGCAGTATGGCAATGAATGTAAGGGCAGTATGGCAATGAATGTAAGGGCAGTATGGCAATGAATGTAAGGGCAGTATGGCAATGAATGTAAGGGCAGTATGGCAATGAATGTAAGGGCAGTATGGCAATGAATGTAAGGGCAGTATGGCAATGAATGTAAGGGCAGTATGGCAATGAATGTAAGGGCAGTATGGCAATGAATGTAAGGGCAGTATGGCAATGAATGTAAGGGCAGTATGGCAATGAATGTAAGGGCAGTATGGCAATGAATGTAAGGGCAGTATGGCAATGAATGTAAGGGCAGTATGGCAATGAATGTAAGGACAGTATGGCAATGAATGTAAGGGCAGTATGGAAATGAATGTAAGGGCAGTATGGCAATGAATGTAAGGGCAGTATGGAAATGAATGTAAGGGCAGTATGGCAATGAATGTAAGGGCAGTATGGCAATGAATGTAAGGGCAGTATGGCAATGAATGTAAGGGCAGTATGGCAATGAATGTAAGGGCAGTATGGCAATGAATGTAAGGGCAGTATGGCAATGAATGTAAGGGCAGTATGGCAATGAATGTAAGGGCAGTATGGCAATGAATGTAAGGGCAGTATGGCAATGAATGTAAGGGCAGTATGGCAATGAATGTAAGGGCAGTATGGCAATGAATGTAAGGGCAGTATGGCAATGAATGTAAGGGCAGTATGGCAATGAATGTAAGGGCAGTATGGCAATGAATGTAAGGGCAGTATGGCAATGAATGTAAGGGCAGTATGGCAATGAATGTAAGGGCAGTATGGCAATGATTGTAAGGGCAGTATGGCAATGAAACAAAGCCAACGGAAAATGAAATAAAATTGCAGCGAAAGAAACCTATGTAGAGTTTTTCGTCAGTAATAAAATAGACCGGACGGTATTCAGTAAGTCATCGAAAATAATAAAGTAAAATAATAATTTTCCCGTTCGCCCATCCCGCAAGTGGTGTATCAGGAAGACAGATCTTACGCAACCCTCCCCCTTCTGCCACTCCCCACCGCCTTCACCACCCTGCCCCACCAGCCGTTCCCCACCCTTAAACCCACCAAACACACGAAAACTCGGCAGACTTAACTTTCGTAGTGGTTTGTGGGGGGGGGGGGGGCGGGGGGTGCTCGGGAGAAACGCTTATACATATTTTATTCCACTTTCTCCCGCACCTTTCATGCGCTGATAGAAAGGATTTTCGCCGCATGACAAACGATGCGAATCTACACGTCTACGGACCAAAAACACTCTCAAAATAGCACTACAGTGAAAGACCCAAGAAAAAGAAAAGAAAAATGCGTGTTTCCTGTTTTTACTTACTTACTTTCATCCTGTCCTGACTTCACAATTAAGACTGTCACTTCACATCCCCGGCTGGTTGTTCACGTAGCCATTGAGCCGCCCGTCTCCGAAATCCATTTGTCGATTACTTTGGTGGTGTGCTCGGACGGCGTAGAACAATGGATGGTGCGGGAAGACATGTCTCCAGCGCGTCATAAGGGGTTGGGGCAGGGAATATGGGGCAGGGAATATGGGGCAGGGAATATGGGGCAGGGAGTATGGGCCAGGGAATATTCCTTGTGATCGCATTGTCGTGGCGTGGCAAAACAGGATGAGAAAATACGGGGGTCTGCGTGAGCGGGGTGGGAGGGGGGGGGGGCGGGGCAATCTCACGGTATACCGACCGACTGACATTTTTTTCAAATTTCAGATCAGTTTAGCGATAGATCCATGTTTTAAGCTTGCCGTTGCATTCTCGCGTCTTGGGAAAACATGACAGTACTGAGGGCAGAACGTTTCTTGTATGACTACATGTCGGCACGCCACTAGTTAAAAGCAAGAAAGTCGCACTGACCGTAGGTAGGGCCATTCGAACAGTGTTTGTACCCTGTGATGTATTAGTTTATAACGGGCTCGTCCATCGATCTGGTAACAATGCACAACACTATCTTGTTGCACGATAGTGTGCAATTTTAAATATTTATATTTTAAGCCGTTTAAAAGTTCATGGTGAAATTAAATGTTGATAGTTGCAAGCTAATTTTATGTGCTGATTTCACTCAAGCATGGGCTGCAATATAACGTGTTTTATAACTTAGCATCGGGATGTTATTTGTTGGTGTAACCCAGAGGTCCATGTATCCATGGAAACGCTATTTATGAGTGTGTAACCTGTAGGCCCAGGTATTCCTCACTCCGGTTGAAGTAAATAGTCCTACAAGGTTGATTATAGGTGGGTGTATCGCTCTGTGTCCCCAAGGTGCCACGGCAATGTGCCCCACACCCTCCCCCCCACCACTCCCCACCCCACTCGCCCCCGCCCCACTACCCGCCCCATCCCCCCCACTACACTCCCCTTCCCTCTCCCGCGCCCCACCCTCCCCCCCCCACTACACTCCCGCTTTCCACCCCCTCGTCCACCCCACTCTCCCCACTCCATTCCCCCTCCCCCACTCCCCTGCCCCACTTCCCCGCCCCACTCCCCGCCCCATCCCTCCTACTACCCTCCCCACTCTCCCCCCTAATACACTCCCCCTGCCCCCATTCCCCTGCCCCACTCCCCCGCCCCACTCCCCGCCCCATCCCCGCAACTACACTCCCCCTTCCCACTCCCCGTCCCCCCACTACACCCCCCCCCTCCCCATTCCCCCTCTCCGCTCACCATCCCCACTACCCGCCCCCCTCTCCCGCTCCAACCGCCCACGAGCGATTAGTGTCGTCAAGTGATTCACACAAAAAGGCGCCCCCTGTCGTCAAGTGTGCCACATCAAGTGGCGCCCCCTGTCGTCAAGTGTGCCACACAAAGTGGCGCCCCCTGACGTCAAGTGATTCACACAAAGTGGCGCCTCCTGTCGTCAAGTGAGCAACATAAGATGGCGCCCCCTGTCGTCAAGTGATTCACACAAGGTGGCGCCCCCTGTCGTCAAGTGATTCACACAAAGTGGCGCCCCCTGTCGTCAAGTGATTCACACAAAGTGGCGCCCCCTGTCGTCAAGTGACCAACATGAAGTGGCGCCCTCTGTCGTCAAGTGTGCCACATCAAGTGACGCCCCCTGTCGTCAAGTGATTCACACAAGGTGGCGCCCCCTGTCGTCAAGTGATTTACACAAAGTGGCGCCCCCTGTCGTCAAGTGATTCACAAAAAGTGGCGCCCCCTGTCGTCAAGTGTGCCACATCAAGTGACGCCCCCTGTCGTCAAGTGATTCACGAAAGGTGGCGCCCCCTGTCGTCAAGTGAGCAACATAAAGTGGCACCCCCTGTCGTCAAGGGATTCACACAAGGTGGCGACCCCTGTCGTCAAGTGATTCACACAAAGTGGCGCCTCCTGTCGTCAAGTGAGCAACATAAGATGGCGCCCCCTGTCGTCAAGTGATTCACACAAGGTGGCGCCCCCTGTCGTCAAGTGATTCACACAAAGTGGCGCCCCCTGTCGTCAAGTGATTTACACAAAGTGGCGCCCCCTGTCGTCAAGTGACCAACATGAAGTGGCGCCCCCTGTCGTCAAGTGTGCCACATCAAGTGACGCCCCCTGTCGTCAAGTGATTCACGCAAGGTGGCGCCCCCTGTCGTCAAGTGATTTACACAAAGTGGCGCCCCCTGTCGTCAAGTGATTCACAAAAAGTGGCGCCCCCTGTCGTCAAGTGTGCCACATCAAGTGACGCCCCCTGTCGTCAAGTGATTCATGAAAGGTGGCGCCCCCTGTCGTCAAGTGAGCCACATCAAGTGACGCCCCCTGTTGTCAATTGAATCATCCTGTCTTATTATAAAGTGATAAAACTTATCGTAAAATGACGCAACTTTTCACAAATTAGGGCCCCTTGACGTATATCAAATATTTGCTAAATACAAAGGACATGATTGAGGATTTATATAATGGCACAATATTTAAGTGATTATAATTAAACATTGTTTTTATTTTGTATAAGTTTTATTCCTATTTAAGGCTTTATTTAAATACTGCTTAGTTATAATTTTTTAAAGCCTTGATTTCTTGATTTGGACAAAAGTGTAATAACATGAGTCTCGGGAAAATAAATCTAACAAGAATTGTTGAACTCAAATGGCTAAAGCATATCTGCTTATGTACTTACTGACCGGGTTGCCTGGGGAGAGAAAACGGAGGGTTCTACACAAAATATGAAGATCCTGTACATAAATTGGGGTGTGCACTTACACGATGGTGTCCATTTTCCATTGACAACGGGTCTCCCCCCCCCCCCCTCCCTCCCCCCAACCTATCCCCCCAGGGATACCCCGTTGGTATATCGCCCAATAAAGCACCAGGCCACGAACGGACTATCTCGAACGGGGTCTCAAATAGCCCTGTTGCGAACAAGAAGGTCCGCTTACCCGGTTTAGGTACCTGCCCCTCTACCCCCCCCCCCCCCCTACCACCCGGACCACAGTCACGCCACGGCCCTGCGCTGTTCGCATGGATCCCTAGCAAAGTATTGGATTTTCTTGGCTTAATAAATAAGCCAAACGAAGCTGGCATATTTCGTCCAGTGACAGCACAGACGCAATTAAAGCCCAAGACATCTCTCTATAATACTCCCATTGTGTGCATTGTCGCACTAAATCTAGGACTGTTCAGGTGAATCCATAAATCAATGGTCTTTATGCTTCTGCAGAACTCGATGGCACTTATACGAATATCCATCGCTTGTTGAGGACAAAGATCTCCCCTCCATTATCCAGGACGGTTTAGTGCTGTTTCGGCAACTGCCACAATGGACACAAAAAAAACGACTTCGGTCTCCTTTCAGTTGGCAGCATGCATATACATACAGTGTAGGGATGGAAAGTCCGCCTAGTGAAACGGCATATATTGCGACAAAACTCTTACTTTTGACTTCTTTTCTGGATGTTGCCACGCGATTCACGGATTCGGCGTTACAAGGACTGTGCATTAACTGACATTACCGTGCGATAGGTATGCCAGATCAGCTGACGGCGATGACTTTTCTCGACCAACGCTGTGTTTTAACATCACATTTATTCAATTCTTTAATTTAATTGTCCGTCGGTTTTACTTGTTTTGCTGGTTTATGTATCACGTTATTCACGGAAACAAGGTCTGTGCATAATGTAGCGCTATGGGGAGTGAGTGACGACCGAGGCCGCCCGCTGTCTAAGTCTCTTACACCATGCATGCCAGCAACATCTGGACCAGCTCTTTGTTTTAATACTACGTTTATTCAAGTCTTTAAGAGTCTCCACCAGGCAGTCAATTCATGGTGTCCCCTAATCAACTGCGCAAGTATAATAGCCTCTTGTTTGGCAGAATATATATATATATATATATATATATACATATAATCACAAAACACATTATTTCAAGTGGGATTTCTTAAGCAATTGGGATTTGAATGAAATGTTTTCATGTTTCAATTCTGGCCCGTGTCACTTATTTCCATTGGGTTTCTCATATTCTTTGAGACCCGGGCCTTGATATCAAGGCCTGGGTCGGTGTGAGTCTTCAGGAAAAGCTGTAAATACGCCGACCCGGGCCTTGATATCAAGGCCCGGGTCGGAGGATCGAGATGCGTTTCGGGGCCACAATGTATCCAACCCAAGCCACTTCACCTCTTCGCAGAATTAACGGTCATGCATGACCCGTTAATTTCAGTTAACCTTACACACATCTCTGCACTTTTCTTCGCTACCATCTGGAGACTTATCTCTGGCAGTTTGTTTATTACTTATTACAGTTTGTCCTAGATGGGAATTCTAATAACTAATGTACAGTCCGGCCCATGACATTGCGAGCAGGTGTCATCACTAGTGTCATCTTATGTCATCTCGTCACGATGTGCTGTTTGCTTGTCATCGACGGTCAATAAGAATTGTGTACACCAAACCAAACGTGTTTTCGAAACCGGTTTCAACAGTTTGCCCACCTTAAGGCAAACCGCATAGTTTCGTTTACTGTTTATCGTTTCAGCATGTATTAATATAGGCAGTGGCATGGGTCATGACCATTTATGTTTATGAACTTGTGCCAGCATAAATATGCCGTTTGTTGAGTTTTCCAACCGCGATTGAACTGTCCGTTAATAAATTAGTCTCATACTCTATTTATTACATTTATGATTAACCATGGCAATATATGTAAATTTACCGAACGGAATCGAAACCGCAAAACCGAAACCCTCAAACCAGCTCTCTGGGTGCATGGTTTCCCAATAAACATGACGAAATCGGACCAGTACTGGCCCGATGCAGGCTGTCCGATGCTGCTGGTGCCGGCCCGATGCTGGCACCCGGTATCGGGCCGGTAACACCGTGCACAGCGGCGCAGTAATGGGCCGATGGTGGCACGCCAGTATCGATCGATAACGGGCCGATAAAGGCCCGGTACTGAGCCGGCAAGCGACCAACGCTGGCCCGATTGCGGCTTGCCAGCAGTATATGCACGTAGCTCGGATTAGGGCTATTCTACATTGTCTTGTTGCGGTAATATCAATGGCAAAAAAGAAATTTCATTCTTTATTTCAACCATAAGCAGCCGCCGACAGAGATTCACGGCTAAGACGTCTGAGCATGGCAATCACCTCATCCCTATTATCGCCCACATAGGATTATATCAAAGATATTCCTTCCCTATCATGGAAGCTTGAACGATAATAGGCATAAGACCAGCAACTGCAGCTTCACCGATTGTTTAGCTATACTTTCCAAATAAACTCACGAAGCTAAAGTCAGAGAAAAACCGCCACCGTTCAAACAGTCGTTAATTCATCCCAAATAAACAAATCTTATTCGCTAGGTGGCGCTGAGAGATACACCCTCAAAGTAAAAGTTCTGCCGCCATTCTCCGATATCGGGCCTACACTTGCATTTGCCAATTGGGCCAATAGCGGCTTGCCGATACCGGCGTATGGCGGTGGTATAGCGGCAAAGCGGTATTAAATTAGCCTTAACTGGCCCAGCAATGGGCCGTTACTGACCGACCATGATGCCAGCATATCCGTAATAAGCCGTACCGCTGCCAGTACTGGCCCCTTACCGTCATGTTTGTTGGGTTCACTCTTTCGAGCTAACAGGTTTTGGTTTTTCTCTTGTGCAACAGTCAGTTCGGCAAACCGGTGTTGGTGTCCTGTAAATCGAACAGGCCCTTGGTCCTACTGAACCCATGTTTTGATTAATCCTCGAGCGCCTGAAGGCAAGATTCTGTCCAGGATTCGTGTGCCCTCGAAGTGTTCTCACGTGGCTTGAATGGGCCAAGGATGCGAGGAACTACCGTGATAATGACGTTAAGCAAAGCGATTGATCCTCATCTACAAAGACCAAACAATCTCCGCTCTGCGCACGAGCGCGCCCACGCTACCGCCCCCTGCCGGCGTTCGGGAGAAGCTAGCTGTGGTTGATTATCACGGTGCGAGTAATTGGGGCTGGGTATATATATATATATATTTACTATAATGGTGGAAGCTGTGGCTTTCTTTCCCCTTCGCCAACCCTCGATCCCTGCGTTCTTGCATGGCTCTTCATCAGGCGTCATACTTCCATTATCCCATCTCAGAGCCCGGTATCTATGGATCCCCCATTGATGTAGATGTACGGCCATATATCTAGTGTTCTGCCCGCCCACCATGGTCCACAATGAGCGATACTGGTCACATCGCCACAATGGGAGTCAAGATAGGAAGGAGCCATGTCTCGGGGAGTAATCCTCTACTCTCTGAACAAAACTATATGGAGTCTTATCATTAAGAATCAATAAGCATACAATAATATATGTATCTCTCAATCCAACTATATTGTTATTATTTATTAATTAATTATTTTTCTATTCAAATAGGAAAAATAATTTTTACCAAATCGGATAGGCGAACATGGAAAAGTAATATTGGGCCTTTGATTCAATATCCTAAGGATTTTATGAATAATAAGCGCTATTGTAAATTTCATTTGACACACGTAATATTCTATGCCTATCGTTATGTCATGTGTAACACACGTGTTTCTGCGATAACTGCCGCTTCATTTAGTTGCAGACATGCCGAGAAAATGCTATAAGTAGGTTGGTGATCGAAGTTATGTTCTGTACCAATGAACCTATAGCTGAAATAGGACATTCTATCTAATTACAACATATGATTGATGGTTGGAGAGGTGAAGTGAATGTTGCGAGTTATTAATAGTTACCTTGGCTCTCATTGTTATTATATCGTTTTGCCAATACTGAGGGGGGGTGGGGTGGATAAACCCTCCGAATCGCGAATCCCCAAGAAATAGGGAGAGCAATATCGAATCTCCAAGATTAGGAAATTTTAGAGCTGGGCACGAAAAAAACGCCTTAATGATGAAATCGCGCATATCGAAGAATTCACTGCTATAAGAGATCATGGTAAATAAGGAGGGACGTTGCACCAGGAATTGTACGGTCAACGATTCCCAAAATTTCGAACAGCTAATCGCGAATCTCCAAGAATTCCCGGATGCCAATCGCGGACGTCGGAACAGGTATTTCCCCTCCCTCACTACTGCAATGTATCTGTTGAGCAAAGAATTAAGGACCTATCGTCGTTACTGGAAAAACATGATATTGTGTTGAATGCTATGTCGAAAGATCAGTACAAAGATTATCCCTCTGCAGATTATGTCGCCCGGTGTTGTCTCAGTGAACTCACTTGCCTCCCTCCGCACAGTTTTTTTATTTGTCGTGAACATGCTCATCGGAAATATAATGACGGTGGTCCATAATAATTGATCATAGGCATTGCGTAATAAGAAACAAAAATACTAATTAAACGATTAGATTAAAAAAAGAAGCTTTGTATAAAAAAAAAGACTGGAGTCGAATGACGAAGCGGTAGGAGGAAATGAAATACTGTTGTGGTAGGACCCAGTGGGGCACTACATATGTAGAATGGTCAGTGTGTGTTGTCCAGGCCTTAGAGGGCACGTGGAGAGCGAGAGAAAAGTGCGCGATTTTGTGGTCATTGAAAGGTAATTTTTGGGTTAAAAAAGGCATCCATAATAGACACTGACAGTCATGGCAATGTATATGGAGGTTAATTAATTGAACACTTTCGATATCAACTGGAATTTTACCAGAACACCTTCGATAGCTGGCAAATGGAATGTATAGTCAAAAGCTAGTTTAGATTAAAACTTTAATCTCAAAATGGTAAATCGAGAGAAATTGTGGATTTCTGCCCCGAGGAATGAGAGAAAGGGGGCATCATCCGGGCGGCAGATATGTATCTACATAACTATATGTATTGCCCCCCCCCCCACCTCCCCCTCCCCCCCTGCCCCCCCCCCCCCCCCCCCTGGGTGTTAGGACGATGTAGAGACATCATAAGCCGGTCATGAAGAAAATTTGGGAAAAACACACTAGAGAGCTCCATTTTGAATTTCTCTGCACACGAAAAGGTAAGTGACATGGTGGAGGATAACGCCTACCTCAAATACATATCATTATAGGCCTTGGGGTAAGCCCATGATATGTTGGCGACCCATGGTCCCTGACCAAGTGTCAGTGGCAGAGGCGGATCCATCAGACAACCATGTGGGGGTCACGAGCAGACGCGGACCCAGCAATACGAAGGGCGGGGAGCACTTTGGGTTCGAAATTCTTACGCTCGTTGGGGGGGGGGGAGGGGGGGGGGGGGATTCCACGGTACCAAAGTAAGGAGTCCACATAATAATAATTGGGTGTGGCCAGTACGAACAGGCTGGTGGACCGTCCACATCTTAGCTGTTATTCAACAAAATCATCCTCGCTCAAAAATAAGAAGGGAGGTGGGGGGGGTAAGTGCTCAGACCGCCAATATCCCCGTTCAGATATTTTTATAATGCATTTGCGGGAAGCAACGGCAATAACCTGTGACTCCTGTGACTATCTACCAAGGAGGGGTCGTCGAACTCATGTGACCCTCAGGTTGGTGACCACCCGAGCCGGCTGGGAGGCGGCTGACAGGAACCGCGTTAACGACCAAACCGGACCTGTTTCTCACTGTCATCAACCACCGCCTGTAGTCCCCCTGCCGGATTACAAAGGAGTCATCAGTAAGTGATACCAGGGGTACCTGCTGCCGGGTGCGTCTCGCCGCTTCCCCTTATTATATATTCGGTTCCTGCTTAATTATAAGGCCAAACCAACTGATGTATTTATTTCTGTTCGAGACGCGAAACTGGGATAATAACTATACGCTAGAACAAAATCCAGAATTTATTTGGCAGTTGCGAGTTTAAATTGAAGGTTAAATTGTTTCTTTAATGTATAGATGTCGGTGCTTTTAATTTTAGTGTTTCATCACACACCACCTAGCTGCAGTAAGAAAGACGCTACACGAATAGCGTGGTAGGTATATAAGGATATGTATCTTTTCATGCGATATACATACAGAGGGTGCAACATGCGAGAAAAATGCACCATTAAATTAAGAAACAGATCGTTTACTTCATTTTGTAACCAACAGATTACTAACAGCAGTAATTAAACAACCATCCTTGGATTATACCTTTGAAGTGGAGAAACCGGTCAAGTTTTAGATGTTTTGCTCTACGAAAAAAATCTAGGCAAAGATCTAGGCAAAGCAAAGGTGTTCAGTATTTTGGATGAAAAGAATAGATTTTAGCATGTTGAGCTGGATGAAGAGAGCTCATATTTGACATTCAACACAACGCATGGACGATACCGTGGCCTCAGGATGCCGATGGGTATTAACTCTGTGCCAGAGGAATATCAGAGAAGACAAGATCATGCTCTGGAAGGACTGCAAAATGTAAACTGTGTCGCTGACTACATCCTTGTGTATGATATAGGAGATAATCATTAAGCATTAAAATAATCATTAAGCATTAAAGGATCATAATGCTAACCCCCACATGTTGATGCAATGATGTAAATAAGGAAAAGGACCTTAAGTTGAATCCAGACAAAGTGAAGTTATGACCGAAGGAAGTGCCGTTCATCGGACATCGTATAACTGCTGAAGGATTAAAACCTGATCCACGCGACGTGACAGCAATAAGCATTTGTCACACATTCGGTGCCGCCCCCTAGCGAGCCATTTCACGGTTTCCCGATGAATTGTGCTGCCATCTAGTGAACCATTTTGTAATAATATGGCAACGATGCGGCGACGAGATAGGGTCTGGCGCAGGCAGCTTGGGACGAGGAGATAGGGTCTGGCGCAGGCAGCTTGGGAACAACAGCAGAATATATTAATATAACACATCAGCAATAGATCTCTTTCTATCGTATTTGTTTTCTAGACACAAACACAAAATAATACGGTAAAACATTAACGCACAATAATATAATATTTCTTTGGGAAGAACAAAAACGCGGACCAGATTCGTCGTGGTGGCGTGGGGGGAATGGGGGACGGCCCGGCTGTGAAGGGTGATTTCGGTCAAACTGTCACCCGGGGCCGTTATGTGAATATTGTAGTCGTATTCCTATCAAAAGCTGGCCGGGAATGTGACCAGAATCGAAGGCGATTTGGCCCCAGATGACTACGTTATAATCCGGGCTAAACCACGAACAGTTACCAGCTAGGTGGCGACACGTTCGCGCCGTGAATTACATCAAGGCCAATAAAAAAGGCAAAAATTTAACATTCGATGGGATCATACTATACACGGAACTAAGAAGTTATATTTACTGTTATCCTTTTTGTCTAATTCTATGATTGCTCACGGTTGTAACCCACACGGCTTCAATGTTGCAACAACTCAACCTCTTCTTAAAGATTGGAAGAAGTCAGTAAACGACTCTAATAATTACAGAGCTATAGCTTTAAGCAGCCCCAAAATTGTTTGAGCGGATATGTTAGGAAAGAGTGGCGATCAGTTTAGATTCTGATGATCTTCAATTCGGCTTCAAGTCAAATAGCCTTACAAAAATCAGTTTGTTTATTATTTGTTTGTCCTAGATGGGAATTCTACTGACTAATAAGTCCTTTTGCTGTGATGGAAACTGTTAATAACTTTCATGCTCATAGCCTCAAAGATTATGTATTACTACTGCTGCTTCGCAAGCCTTCGATAAAGTTAATTGCATAAAGCTATTTCGGTTACTGCTTCCATGAATCTTGTAAACCAGTTTGCAATTATATGGCACCCATGCGATGAGAAGGCAACTTGGGAACAACATCAGAATCTATTAACATGATACACCGGCATATTACCGGGGGTGGGGAGGGGGGGGGAGGGGGCTCGTTGGGGATTTTTTTAATTAACACCAGGCGGTAGACGGCAGTCTGAGTCGCATTTCTATCCAAAAGCTGACCTAGATTGTGACCAGAATCGAAGGCGATTTGTCCTACAGGGGCACGTTATGATCCGTGCTATACCAACGATGAGTCACCAGATGGCGACACCGTTCATGAAGGCTGGGTGCGCGAGTGAAGTACTCTGGAAACAAGTATCGAAACCGGGAGAAAATGAAAATCTCCATCGGGAATAAATACTTAAACCGGGAACACTTATTTTCACCGGGAATAAATACTTAAACCAGGAAAAAAAATTCACCGGGAATAAACTATTTAAGAAATATCCCCACCGTGCAAACAAAACTTTTGCATGGAATAAATTATTTTCACCAGAAATAAATTATTTAAAACGGGTTAGATAGTTTATTCTCAGTGGAAACATTTTTCCCGGTTGAAATGCTCTGTAAAAATGTAATCAAAATTACAAAACTTGTATGGCTCTATTAAGCTTCTGTAGTAATCGGCACCATGTATTTCGAGCTAGTTGACGAATTTAGCTTCCATCTAGAGAGCCACTTGGCAACGATGACTCACTGAGGTGGCAGTTTATGTGCATATTTATTATCGGTAACCTCGTTAAATAAATAAAGTTTATGAAAAAAAGTCACTGTCACCGGGGGTGGGAGTACGGGCGCATCCTAATCCGCTGCAGACTAGGGTTACTCGTCATTAAACCGAGCGGTGTTCCCTCGAATCTGCCTCCTCCAACCCCCAATCACAACCCCAGCATGATTAGAAATTATCATGAATGACTTCTCACGCCCTATTAAATACATGCCATATGATTCAAATAACGGTTGTTTTGTGGCGTGAAACAAGACGCGTTTAAATATTTTCTTATTTATTCAACCGGCTTCTCAAGCTCAGTCCGGCATCACAACAGGTAATCATCACATGACATTGCTTTCAATCTCGCGCTAGATGGCGCGTAGTCAATCAAGCCACATATCATGTCACAATTAACGGTGGTCTATAATCTAAAGGTTTTTTTTTATTTTTAAATCTATAGGTTTCTTAAAATTGATACAATATTAGATTCGTGACTATAGTTATAAGAGTTTCATATAGCGTAGACTTCCTTTAAAGAACATATACAGGCTTTCGATCAGACAGTACCACAAACACGTGACGCGTGAACGCGTCAAAAATGGTCCGTATAAATGCACAAAAGTATTCTCAGGATAATCAATAAATTTATATCAACTAAATATTTGATGGTTTCGTGCCGGATAAAACATTTTGCTGCGCTTCAAACTACAACATCTTTAGTTCTTCTTAATCGTTTGAATTTTAAAGCAGAAAAATCTGCCTTCCAGTCGACCGCATCCAAGTGCATGTTTTCAATATAATTATAGCTGTCCATGCAGTAATTTTTCCTATTAGAAACAGTTTAAATCTTTGGGGTAAAAATCCTTTATTGACACACATTGGGCAATCACTGCGTTTTTTGTGAATATTACTATAAATTGTATGCCTTCCTATGCACTCATACGACCCTCAATGTTATCACATAGGAATACGTTCGATCGTCATATCAGAAATAGGTGCTGCAAGTGAAATTTATTTATTCGTTTATTGCCCTCGAAAACCAATTCATTGTTATCCATCAAAATAATTACCCGTTTAAAATGTTGTCTTTGTTAAAAGCTGGGTGTATATTCATACAACGCATTCCGGCGAACCGTTCACGAACGAAATGCAACATCCGTCGCTTATATCCAGACGATCATGTTCAACTCGAAAACGGCGTGTATCCGTAGCCGCGTATCAGGAATTTATCGCCCATAGCAGACAAGACGGGAAGTGGTTTGTTTTTTGTTGCCGAAGTTTTGCTTTTCGAATATGCATGCATAATGTAGCAGTACCAAGAATGGGAGACACAGAGAAGTGCCAACAGTCAGGTCTGTTTGCAGGTACACCTTTATTTTATGCATTTCCATGGTCGCATTATACCTTAGTGTGCACGACAATGTTGTTAACTGTGGGCTTATGTCAGGATTCGGACGCCACTGACATTTGTAACCTGGGCTCACACAGGGCTGAACCAACGCTAGGGCTCCCAGGCCAGAGGCCTCCCTAAAACCCTGTCAGTATTTGTCATGTTATACCTGATGCCATCAGATAGAAAATTATCCATGTTTTATTTGCCCAGGTTTATCATGCAGGCTGGTAATTGATAGATCTAGATGTATTACATTTGTACATTAAGTATATGTAGTAGGCTTATTTGAACATTTTGAATTTCAGTAGATCTAGGCAACTGTGAAATTGTTCTGAGACTAGAATGTTTTTAGATTTTAAGTTTTATATGATATTAGATATTTTAAATCATTATTTTAGTTATTGACAGTATTTATATTTTCTTGGGAAATTGATTAAAGCTACTTATAAATTATAATAATAAGACTTAGATCTACTATACTTAGATCTAATTATGTTTTAAAATCTTAATATGAGTATGATATGTTAAGATATTTAGAGTAGATCTATAAGAGATTAAAGTAGGCATTTACTTCCATGGTAAATCACAATCAAGGTAATTATTAGCAATCACATATGATGGAAAATGAAATTTGTTGCATCCCATTAAAATTGTACTATATTACAACATATCAGTCCAGAGTTCAGAATCTGTATTTTTATGGCATAAGCATGTATGGGTGAAAAGACATGCTTTACCATGGTTTGAAGGGTAGGCAGGGATATGTACACTACAATCTATAGTCTTAGCTGTTGTGTTTCGAAGGCATTGAGAACACAAGTGCTTGAATATATGGCGTCCGGTTTATTGGTACACGACTGCTGTGAGTGTAGGTGAGGGAATGGGCAGAGACCAAGCAAGTACGGGTATTTATACTACAGGCCAGTAGAGGGCGCTGTATAGGGAAATAGCAAGCGGTCTCAACTTGAACGTTGACTCATTACACAACATTAGCCTTTAAATATTACACAATGATCTGTCTTTCAAAGATATCTGTGAAATGAATACTTCATCATAGTTAGGTAGATGGAACAACAATTTTGTCCCAGAATCCTTAGCCTATTTGGTATGATTTACTTACTTGAATACTGCTTGAATTTGGGGATATGTACACTACAATCAAACTTCATGTGTGCATATCTAGGGAATATAACAATATTGAAGTCAATCTTTTTCATGGATAATAACATCATTAAAGAATAAAACAGAGGCCATGATAAGAAAAATTATTACTTTATTTATCTTGGGAATTCAGGGGGAGGTACGTACATTACATAATTTTCATCATATTTTAGCTATTGTCATCAAAGTGGATTTTGATATTACTGAAGACTTCACTTGATATTAGTCATTTATAACAGTTATTTTGCTTGTAATATTAGATTCTGATTATTTGTTTCTTTAATATAATGTCTTTATTATATTTATATCACCCAATTACGAATCATTGTGGTAAATAAGAGTTTTCGTAACAAATGGATACTTTTTTAGAAATGTCATAACAAATAAATGACCCATTCACTTCAGCCAATTATAAATTGACTTAGTGGATTATTAGATAAATAAACATAAATATTTCACTATTGCATCAATATTAATACTAAAAATATAGTTTAAGTAATTATAGGTTAAGGTTTAAACATTTCCCACATACACTATTGACACTGTTAAAACTAATCCAGGGCATTACATTAACTTCTCTGCAATTTTTTTCTTGCAATGACCAAAAATGCACTTGCCCTATTTTTTTATTAAAACATTAACTAAAAATAAGTGTACATGCATATGTTTATTGTCCAATCGGTGGTACCAAGACCTATAGATCATTTGGCCCTCTTACAACAAGAATCGTTTTCTTCAAAAAAAAATGATTGCCCTGACCCATCTTTAATTTCCCCCAGCTATCAGCAATCAGTAATGTAATGCCCTGTAATCCATCACCAGGTTCTAACATTTGCCACATGCGCTACTGAACTGTTAAAACTAATAAATTAGCAGGCTCTAACATTTGAGCTAAAGGTAGGAAACTAACCTATGGATTGACACATCATTTAATGCGTTACACAAATTTAACACAATTATAGATGTTTACTGATTTAAATATAAATGTAAGAACACCATTCACAGTAACTTTTTTCTGGTAGTTAAATTATCTATTTTGCTGGTTGAAAAGTTTGTAACAAGATCAAATTTACGAGTGGTTTAAAAGCCATAGGCCTGCTTACAATTAAGAATACTTACATGAAGCAAATATTAGCTACAGTCACACAAATATCTATCAGATGTAATTATTCAAATTGGCTTATTATCTCATTGATGTTTTGAATAATGTTGCAGATACCTTGTTTGACATGATCTAGCTTGACTTTATAAAAGCATAGTTTCACACCAAATAATTTTAATAATTGTCATAGCATTATTGAGAGTAGTATTTATAAAGCACTAAAGAATATCAACATGCTGTAGCTTATATGCTTTGTACAGTTTTATTTAATTGTCGCAATTATCAGTACATATAGTACTTTGCTTATAATTATATCAGTTTTGAATTCACTCTGATTGGCAAGAATAGAGAGCCAACAACTTGTTGGGTTCTTTTGTTATTTAACAGTTGTTAACTGCCAATTAAAAAACATAATACACTGATATGAATGATTAACACCATAACATTGGCTTAAAAATGTAATGGTAAACCGGCAGATAATTTGTTTTTTTTTTGCTTCACAGTTGACAGTTGGAAGCTAAAGTGAACTGCATCACACATTTGTATGTAGTTTGCCAGTTTATTTCACCTACCTTTTTAGGGATGCTGAGCATGAATTTATTGCAGTGATAACTAAGTGATCAGGATACATAGCTTTAGCATGTTTTGGCAGGAAACAACTGTTCGACTAATGTGTTTAAATAATTGTTAAATATATCTAGATAATAATAAATTAATGTCTAAGTATATCTAGGATAGTTGTTGTTACCGGTAGAGCTTACCACATAGGCTAGTTGACAGCATGTTTTATGATTACAGCATGAGTTACCATGTCTTTCGTTGCAAAGAGTAGAGGGTTAATCCCGCAGACACGACTCTGACCCTTCCCAGTGTCAGTGCCCCAGTGTCGGGAAATAACCTACCAATACATAGGTTAAAGCTTCCTACTTAAAACCACCAACCTAGAGCCAGAGATGCCAGGCAGAAGGACGGCGAGGAATCAGGTGGCTCTAACCTAACCGTAAACAAAGGTTTTTAATAACATAACATAACATAACCTTATGCCTAAAGCTAATTTCAAACTTCTGCATAAACCTGATTGTAACTTTACCCACAGTACAACATGAAAACATATATACAATTAGTCATAACTGTTATACAAGTTCCGTTTGTCATTTTAATGAAAAATACACACAGGCAGCCATAATTAGTAAAATTTCTGTCATCTGAACTTTATATATATAGCAGGTGGTTCGGGGGCGTGCTGTCTATACTCGCTGGAATGTCGATGTTATGGCACAAACCGACAATGCCCGGATGTTGAAGTCACAGATGTACAGCCAATCAGGGTGCGAAGCCCACCTTTAGACCAGCCAATCAGGGTGCGAAGCCCACCTTTAGACCAGCCAATCAGGGTGCGCTGTGCCAAGTGGTAAACAACTACAGAAATAACATGATACACTGAGGAATTCGTGCAGCCGAGTGACACCTTTAACCTGAGGCTTGAAATTATCATGCTATTGCAGTTATTATTTTATTGGTTATAACTTTTAAGTTTCAGATAATTGGCAGTTTCATTTTAAGTTGTATCCCTTACAATATATTGCAAGTTCCGCCAGAGGTTACTTAATTGGTGACGGCCGAGTTCTGAGAGCTGGATACCTTAACCTTCCCCGGACAAACCCCTAGCAATGGACGGCATGTTGGCGGAGTGACCCCTAGGCACGTGTCGGCACAGACTAAACAGTGTCATATTTACGTGCAACAATATTCAAAGAAAACATGACAGAATTATTTTCATTTTCTTTCAATTATAAATTTATTATCCGTTTCACGGGCTCTGTCGCGGAAGATGGACCTTCATCAGTCTCAGAACCGTCGTGTGTTCTGCCTGTCTCTGGTTCAAATTGTACCAATAGGAGTGACTTGACTCACTGCTACATGTTTTACCACGGTTACTGGCCTGTGTGAATACCTCTAAAGTTTATCAAACATTAAACAGTATCATTACCTATATATATGCAATTTTCAGCGTGCAGTGAAATCAAAACCAACAATATGAAATATTCGTTGTGTCTGTTTAAGAGCTTCGCACTATTTACATACACCCGGTGTTATGTACATGTAATATCAGGTTGAAAAGTGTCTCGCTTGTTCTCAAGAATAATTACGTGGCATGGTGCTATGTGTTAGAGAAGTCCCCTTACTTAATACCTGTGCTTCATCACCATGATCTGTCACATTAGCACTTATAATGTTTGTTGTGGACTTTTAATTCCGACATTAAATTCAACTTTATTGGTTCGCGTCCCTCCGTGCCAATGTCTATTTTCGTGCGCACGATAATCTTCCAAGTTGGAGTTACGTGGATCGTACTGACTGCAACCCATCTTAGTCCAAAGTTAGGCCACCCCGATAAGGATGAAATGTTGGCTTTTTATGCCCCTGTTGTGCAAATACAGGCTAACCCATATCAAGAAACCGCGCGGAATTCAATGAGTCTGGAAGAAGCATGTCTGACATACAGGCGCCAGGATTTGCACCCATGATCTGTTCAACTGAAGATCCGCCTACTTAGCGACTGATATTGTGAGACTCTCGGCTAAGCCTTGAAACTAAAACAGTTTAGAACGGATTACAGAATAGTCATTAATCCAGACATGATTGAAATATAATGTGAATTATGATGGTTGATGCTTGTATTATATCTTGTCGCGTCGCGTCTTATTTCAGAAGGACATCCACCGATGGCCGACAGAGCGCCTCTGTGAAGATGACGCGGTAACAAGCGGACGATAACCTTGTTCCCCCTGCTCCCCTGGCAAACCTCATCGGGAAACACGGTGACGTGACGTCAGCCACTCTTCACGTGACGTCATCCACTCTTCACCTGACGTCATCTAGCTTGCACGTGACGTCATCAACCATCGCAGTGGCATTACCCATCGTCTCCCGTGACGTCATCCATCCTCCCCCGTGACGTCATCCATCCTCCCCCGTGACGTCATCCATCCTCCCCCGTGACGTCATCCATCCTCTCCCGTGACGTCATCAATCCTCCCCCTGACGTCATCCATACTCCACCGTGACGTCATCCATTCTCCCCCGTGACGTCATCCATCCTCCCTCGTGACGTCATCCATCCTCCTCCGTGACGTCATCCATCCTTCCCCTGACGTCATCCATCCTCCACCGTGACGTCATCCATCCTCCCCCGTGACGTCATCCATCCTCCCCCGTGACGTCATCCATCTTCCACCGCGACGTCATCCATGCTCCACCGTGACGTCATCCATCCTCCCCCGTGACGTCATCCATCCTCCCACGTGACGTCATCCATCCTCCCCCGTGACGTCATCCATCCTCCCTCGTGACGTCATCAACCAGACTTCATGATGTCTGACCTCGGCGCGCTTTACTACAACTCGGTCGCCATGACAAGTTCGGCGCCGCCATTCCCCTTGACGTCGATCGCCGGCATGCAGCCCATGCCGCTAGCGCCACCTGGTCCCGGGAGAATGTACGACCCGATGAAGAGCTTCCCCTGCCGGCTGTGCCCCGCGGTGTTCGGGGAGTTCGGCCACTTGGAGGCGCACCTACAGGCCCACACGGTGGCCAATGGGGCCGTCGTCTCCACGGGGACGGGTGTCTCCTCCGCCTCCTCCTCCACCACCACCACCACCAACAACAACAACAACAACTGCACCTCGTGTCCGCCCGCCATAGTCTCGCCGGGCCTGTTCAACTCTCGCTTTGCCGGTCTCGCCAGCCCTGGGATGGCGTCCGTGGGCTGTGACGTAGGCAAGGCGTCATTCCCCGGGCCGCTGCAGCTCCCAATGAGTCCCGGCGGCGGCGGCGGTGGCGGGGGTCACGTGAGGAGCCCCCACATGGACCCCCTGTTCGTCTGTAAGCTGTGCTCGGCGCGTTTCGGCGACCGCTCGGCGTTCGACTGCCACCTGCGGAAGCACCTGATTGGTGGCGGGGGAGGAGGAGGAGGGGACGGTGGTGGTGGTGGCGCTGGGGGTCGCGACTCCTTCCCCGGGAGCCCCTCCCCGCACCAGCCGCCGGGGTCGTGTCAGGATCAAACGGCGCTGGATCGCCGCTTGGGGTCGCTGCAATCCGGGTCGGATTCCCACTTCCGGTGCCAGCTCTGCTCGGCGGCCTTCGCTACGGGATCCGCACTGGATCTCCACCGCAGGACGCACGACGGAACGCCAGGGTTATCTCACGGCGGCGGCGGCGGCGGGGGGGTCCACATCAGCGGCGGCGGCGGAGCAGGGGTGCACGGCGGGGGAGGGGGAGGAGGAGGCGGTGGCGGGGGCGGAGTGCACGGCGGCAACGGGGGAGGGGGAGGCGGAGGCGGGGGCGGAGTGCACGGCGGCCACAGCCCCGGGTCCCACCGCGGGTCCCACAACAACGCGGAGAAGACATTCCCGTGTAAGTTCTGCCCCTCGTCCTTCGCGCAAGCCATGCACCTGAAGGTGCACGAGCGGAAGCACACGGGGGAGAAACCCTTCTCGTGCGACGTCTGCGGCGCCGCCTTCTCACAGCTGGGCAACCTCAAGGTCCACCGGCGGAAACACACCGGGGAGCGGCCCTACCGCTGCCACATCTGCGAGGCCAGCTTCACCCAGAGCGGCAACCTGAGCGCCCACGTGCGCAAGCACACGGGGGAGAAGCCGTTCACGTGCCAGCTCTGCCCCGCCGCCTTCGCCCAGAAGGGCAACTTGCAATCTCACATCAGGACCCACACGGGCGAGAAGCCGTTTAAGTGCAAGATCTGCGACGCGGCGTTCACGCAGCTGGGCGGGCTGCAGGTGCACGTGCGCAAACACACCAACGAGCGGCCCTTCAAGTGTCCCGTGTGTGAGAAGGCCTTCCTGCAGAAGGGGGGACTCCAGGTCCACCTGCGGCGCCACACGGGGGAGAAGCCGTACGCCTGCCGCATGTGCGACGCTGCCTTCACGCAGAAGTCGAACCTGACGAGCCACATTCAGCAGAAGCATGTCGGCTGCGGCCTCGGCACCACCACCACCACCAGCGGCGGCGGCGCCACCACCAGCACCACCACCAGCGCCAGCAGCCGTACCAACAGCACCAGCAGCAACATAAGCACCAGCGGCGGCGGCGGCGGCGGCGGCGGCGGTGGTGGCGCCACCAGCGGGGGCCTCCTCCCTCATCCTCCTCTCCCCCCTCTGCCTCATCCTTCTCTGCCTCACTTATCTCACCCCCAACTGCAGTCGCCGTCCCATTCGCCAGGGGTCGCCACCGGCCTCAACGGCGGGCTGTTCCACAGGTCGGCCAGCGATCCCGGGGCTCCGGAAGACCTCGGATCCGGGGCCAATCGAGGGCCCTTCGGACGACTCCAGAAGGAATTCCCGCGACCCGAGATCCTAGGACTGCTGTCCGGGATGCAACAGAGATCCCTTCACACACCTCTCATGTTCGACACTGGTTCCCATGGTAACCAGGGCCGCCTTCCAGGAACCTCTCAGTAGACCATTATATATATATATTATATATGTATACATGTGTATATAGCTTGGTTGCCTATTCGATTGAAAATTATCTATATAGTTCTATTTAGTTTCAAACTTCAATTTTCACTCAATTTTCTGTATGGAGCGAGAAATTGTTGATCTTTTTTAAATGTTTAATTGATTTTTTTTGGAGATAATTGACCCCCCGCGAGGGCGCCAGCTTTCTGTGCATTGACCGTTACAGCATCGAGTTGTAAGTAGCTGAGCGATACGTGAGCTACTCAGATTCGAAGAGAGGATATCCAGTCTGGCGAGGAACTGATGACCTAATATTCTCTGCTGAATCTCTCTCCTAATGTCTTCACTGGACGCCAGACTTCTCTCTCTGTTTCGGTGAAGTTCGTTTTATTTAGTATACAACCATAGCGACATCTGAAACATGGTACTTCCTACTCTATGTGGGAGAAAGTTAGAACGAAGGGACTTGTTGTTAAGCAGCCATCGATATAAAAAACCAAGACCAGTGCAAGTTTTCAATCATTTGATGAAGATCAAATCTTCAAGACGGAACTCAGTAGTAGCCGTAATGTTGAGAATGTCAACTTTTGTTGACACATTACCTGTAAGGTTAACCCGCGTGTACTTTAGACGTCTCTGAGCTGTTCGGTGTTTGTTTGTGACCTGGGTTTACGTGTGTATGTAATACAGCAGTGAGTGTTGACACGCCACTTAAAGTGGACCCCATGCGGTGCAGACACACCTTGCTGTTGTCATGTACCTGTGTTATGTACAGATGTACAGCTAGTGTGCGACCGTCAGAGCTGTACACCCAGATACCGTATTTTCCGTTAGATGAGTCGCGATTTTTTTTAAACGTGCCCGCGATGGACGATGCGGACGTACTCAGCTTGTTTCTAGTTTGACCGTTAACCCGGTGCGACGTTTATGTCGGAAATAACGGTAGCGTTTTTTGAAACAAAAGTCTTGGAAGGCTTTCATGGATTGACCTGAGTGATAGAAGTTCCCGGTGTTTACGAACTTTAATGATATGCGTCGTAGTATAATTGTGTTATATTATTATTGTAGTGGTATTCCATAAGCAGTGCTATCCCCGCCACGTGCTAGCGAATCGTGACTTGTTGTGAAGTGTCAGTGGTTAGACATCAATGTTTACAGACGTCAGCCTGGGACAAAGGGGAACCACATCCAGTGGGTGTAGTTGTATGGCATGCCATGTGACAATGGTGTATCCATTGAGCTCACAATTAGACCCAATGTAATATCATTCGTCTGATATCATGGACCCCATAATTTTCACTTCACGTTTTTCTTGACAAACGAGTGACAAACGACTTTAACTTACTGTGTAGGTAATATCGGATAATATCACTGTCAATATTGTAACAGATTTAGGACAACAATGTGTCGTCATGATCACACTGATCAGGTTCCTATATACCTCGTGTCATTCTTAGTGTCAGGTCGTCTCGCTGTTTAGCATGGAACAAATCAGAGTTTCTCTTTCGTGGTCTGTCCGTGGCCTGTTTGTATAGACCCTTGGGGTGTCTATGATTTATTATCCTGGTTTACGTAACCCGGCATTATGTGACGTCATCTAGACCAATCTCGCCTGGTTTACGTAACCCCTCATTGATACAATGGTAAGCGCGGTACCTCAGCGCTAGTGTTTGACATGTTTGCCTCGTGTTAAACTCGGTTAAGAGGGATCTATTGAGAACACCGGAGCAAAATGGGGGTTACTTGGGGTGGTGCAGAATATATAGTCACAAAATATATTGTGTCTTTTACTGGCAGTTTGTGAATTATATATTATGTATAAATCGAGGATCCGGGGCGATCTGCAGTGGGCGTTGGGCGAGCTGACTTCCTTCTGGGAGGGAGAAGTTGATCAGAACTGGAGCGTTGTGCTTGGAAAGCCCAACGTTCTCGCTAAAGCTATGTATTCCGCTGTAGTTACGAGCAGCATCACTGATAACGATCCCTGGTAACAATCCCTGGTAACAATCCCTGCTAGTAACTGGTAACCATCCCTAGTAACGATCCCTGGTAACAATCCCTGGTAACAATCCCTGCTAGTAATCCCTAGTAACAATCCCTGGTAACGACCCCAAGTAACGGTCCCTAGTAACGACCTCTGGTAACAATCCCTGGTAACGATCCCTGGTAACGACCCCAAGTAACGGTCCCTAGTAACGACCTCTGGTAACTATCCCTAGTAACAATCCCTGGTAACGACCCCAAGTAACGGTCCCTAGTAACGACCTCTGGTAACAATCCCTGGTAACGATCCCTGGTAACGACCCCAAGTAACGGTCCCTAGTAACGACCTCTGGTAACTATCCCTGGTAACAATCCCTGGTAACAATCCCTGCTAGTAATCCCTAGTAACAATCCCTGGTAACGACCCCAAGTAACGGTCCCTAGTAACGACCTCTGGTAACAATCCCTAGTAACAATCCCTGGTAACGACCCCAAGTAACGGTCCCTAGTAACGACCTCTGGTAACAATCCCTGGTAACGATCCCTGGTAACGACCCCAAGTAACGGTCCCTAGTAACGACCTCTGGTAACTATCCCTGGTAACAATCCCTGGTAACAATCCCTGGTAACAATCCCTGGTAACAATCCCTGGTAACAATCCCTGGTAACGATCCCTGGTAACGACCCCAAGTAACGGTCCCTAGTAACGACCTCTGGTAACTATCCCTGGTAACAATCCCTGGTAACAATCCCTGGTAACAATCCCTGGTAACAATCCCTGGTAACAATCCCTGGTAACGATCCCTGGTAACGACCCCAAGTAACGGTCCCTAGTAACGACCTCTGGTAACTATCCCTGGTAACAATCCCTGGTAACAATCCCTGGTAACAATCCCTGGTAACGATCCCAAGTAACGGTCCCAAGTAACGACCTCTGGTAACTATCCCTGGTAACAATCCCTGGTAACAATCCCTGGTAACAATCCCTGGTAACGATCCCAAGTAACGGTCCCAAGTAACGACCTCTGGTAACAATCCCTGGTAACGATCCCTGGCAATAATCCCTGGCTACAATCTCGGGTAATGATCCCTCCGGCTGGTGTTTACGATGGTGTCGTTGTTTCCATGACGACCGAGTCGTGCCTTCTTACGTGACACGTCCATGTGCCTAGCATACCGGAAGTGACGTCAATCTCAGGCTGCGCGAAGGTCTGGACTGGTCTGGTCTTTAAATATAAATGTCAAGTAGGTTTGTCGTTAAGGGTTGTGTTGTTATATCATTCAAAGATACTATTTGATGTAGCCCGGTGAATTTTGATACGTAAATTATCGATAACAGTTTGGTTTTCTTCGTTATTCGGCGATTTCGTGTTACTTGTTCTCTGTTCTCGTGCCATTTGTTGCTTAGCAACAAGCAAATATTGTCAACGGCAAATGCCGTGCCGCTTGCGGTAAATGCAAATGTCAAATCTTTAAGATGACGTTTTAAATGTAAATATATATATAAATATATAAGTGTATATTGGGGCTGTTTGACATTTTGGTAGCAGGTGGTCCATGCTTGGATTGTGTTAATCTGTGTACTTATTAGGCTCAGTGTAATCACCCGGTGATGTCTTTTGAAGATGGCCACTTTCATTTTGTCGGTTTATATTTGATGTTTCCGTTCATTGGAGCCAAGATGTCCGGCCCTCGTGGTCGAGTGATAGGGTGCTCGCTGGTGACCCGCGCTCTCCGCCATGGCCTCAATGAGCTGGTGGGCTGGGGTCGTGTGGCTGGTGACTCTGCCATGGCCTCAACGAGCTGGTGGGCTGGAGTCGTGTGGCTGGTGACCCGCGCTCTCCGCCATGGCCTCAACGAGCTGGTGGGCTGGAGTCGTGTGGCTGGTGACTCCGCCATGGCCTCAACGAGCTGGTGGGCTGGAGTCGTGTGGCTGGTGACCCGCGCTCTCCGCCATGGCCTCAACGAGCTGGTGGGCTGGAGTCGTGTGGCTGGTGACTCCGCCATGGCCTCAACGAGCTGGTGAGCTGGAGTCGTGTGGCTGGTGACCCGCGCTCTCCGCCATGGCCTCAACGAGCTGGTGGGCTGGAGTCGTGTGGCTGGTGACCCGCGCTCTCCGCCATGGCCTCAATGAGCTGGTGGGCTGGAGTCGTGTGGCTGGTGACTCCGCCATGGCCTCAATGAGCTGGTGGGCTGGAGTCGTGTGGCTGGCGACCTGCGCTCTCCGCCATGGCCTCAATGAGCTGGTGGGCTGGAGTCGTGTGGCTGGTGACCCGCGCTCTCCGCCATGGCCTCAATGAGCTGGTGGGCTGGAGTCGTGTGGCTGGTGACCCGCGCTCTCCGCCATGGCCTCAATGAGCTGGTGGGCTGGAGTCGTGTGGCTGGTGACCCGCGCTCTCCGCCATGGCCTCAATGAGCTGGTGGGCTGGAGTCGTGTGGCTGGTGACCCGCGCTCTCCGCCATGGCCTTAATGAGCTGGTGGGCTGGAGTCGTGTGGCTGGTGACCCGCGCTCTCCGCCATGGCCTCAATGAGCTGGTGGGCTGGAGTCGTGTGGCTGGTGACCCGCGCTCTCCGCCATGGCCTCAATGAGCTGGTGGGCTGGAGTCGTGTGGCTGGTGACCCGCGCTCTCCGCCATGGCCTCAATGAGCTGGTGGGCTGGAGTCGTGTGGCTGGCGACCCGCGCTCTCCGCCATGGCCTCAATGATCTGGTGGGCTGGTGACCCGCGCTCTCCGCCATGGCCTCAATGAGCTGGTGGGCTGGAGTCGTGTGGCTGGTGACCCGCGCTCTCCGCCATGGCCTCAATGATCTGGTGGGCTGGTGACCCGCGCTCTCCGCCATGGCCTCAATGAGCTGGTGGGCTGGAGTCGTGTGGCTGGTGACCCGCGCTCTCCGCCATGGCCTCAATGAGCTGG
>OZ025250.1:9690726-9713209 GCA_964019135.1 Arenicola marina
CCAGCTCCCCCACCCCCCACCCGCTCACATTGAACACCCAGTTCCCCCACCCTCCACCCGCTCACACTGAACACCCAGTTCCCCCACCCTCCACCCGCTCACACTGAACACCCAGTTCCCCCACCCTCCACCCACTCACACTGAACCCCCCCGTACACCCCCTCCTCCCTTCTGCCCATGCCGTCCAAGCACCCCTTTCATCTGTCGTCCGTTCGTGAAGCCCCAATAACCATACTAACCCCCTACCTCCATCCGTCATCCACTCCCCCACTACCCATTACCCCCCCCCCCCGCCCTCCCACCGCCATCCCGTCTCATACCCCCCTCCTTTCCATTCCCATCCCGTTCCATGCCCCGCCATCCCATCTCGTGGCCCCCTCAATCTGCCCGACCATACCTGATTCATCCATACAATGCATGTACCCCCACCCCCCACCCCCACCCCCTCCCCGGGTCCGCGTGTAATAACCCCCCAACATCTCGCATATTCCCACCTCAGACCCCCCGCGACCCGACATCAACCAGATATGGCGTGTTCCCTATCACTGTATCAGTGATAGTGCTTTAATTCCATTGATTGCCCTGTAGCGGCGACTATCCATTCTGCCATATTGTCTCACGTCATGTATTCGCCAATGCATCCTTAAATACACTAATTCGCATTCACACACATATATTCTAAACGCATCGAAACTCAAATATTATTATTCATAGTCGAACATTTATTTCTGGCATTCACCCTACATCTACTGCTCGTCGATGGGACGATGGGACGTCATGACGTCATGACGTGCGATGTCCGGTTCAAAGGGGCCATATGCCATGTGTTCACGACGCAGACTATAGCATCACACCTTCCTGGCTACAATTCAGATATAAAACAGCCAACCCGTCGACATCATACAATAATTTACAATAATAAAGAGCATATTTGGCAAGCAGAAGCGACAACAACGACTGCTCATTAATTTCATCTGCCAACTTCAGATGGATCACCGTAAACAGATTAAAAGAAATCCCGAGGGATATTTTTTGCTAATAAGGCTTCTGCAATATCTTACCCTGTCTATCTGTGAGTCATAACTGGACGTGGAACATCACTTTCCTGGCACAATCTCTCTGGCAATGAAGGATTGTGTTCAAACTTTCTTCTCTCCGGATAGCCCAAGGCTTTCAGGGTTTAAATTCAAGACAGAATATACTTATTTGACATGGGGACGAGGTTGGTAATACCAAAAATTATAGAATATATTGCTTTAAACTGTATAGACACAATAGACGCTATTGTATAGTAAACCGCAATTTTGCATAACATGACGCCCAGAAGCGATATGATTGGTGGGGAAAATGGCCCAATCAACGAGACATGAAATAGATTATTGGCCCTCGGTTCGTACCGTGGGAGGTGAATATCCCTTCAGCCTTGACCTGTTGGGGAAGCCGCCCGTCCCGTCCAAACGTTTTTCAAAAGTCTAAAGGGTCATCGGATTAATACAGCATAAGGGATGGAACTAACATCGTATTAACACAGTATTTAGGACAGAAGAATCATTGTTAATACAGTATTCAGGACAGAAGAATCATTGTATTAATACAGTATTCGGAATGGAAGGATCATTGTATTAATACAGTATTCAGGACTGAAGGATCAGTGTATTAATACAGTATTCAAGACAGAAGAATCATTGTATTAATACAGTATTCAAGACAGAAGAATCATTGTATTAATACAGTATTCAGGACTGAAGGATCAGTGTTTTAATACAGTATTCAAGGCAGAAGAATCATTGTATTAATACAGTATTCAAGACAGAAGAATCCTTGTATTAATACAGTATTCAGGACTGAAGGATCAGTGTATTAATACAGTATTCAGGACTGAAGGATCAGTGTATTAATACAGTATTCAAGACAGAAGAATCATTGTATTAATACAGTATTCAGGACTGAAGGATCAGTGTATTAATACAGTATTCAGGATTGAAGGATCAGTGTATTAATACAGTATTCAGGACTGAAGGATCAGTGTATTAATACAGTATTCAGGACTAAAGGATCAGTGTATTAATACAGCATTCAGGACTGAAGAATCATTGTATTAATACAGTATTCAGGACTAAAGGATCAGTGTATTAATACAGTATTCAGGACTAAATGATCAGTGTATTAATACAGTATTCAGGACTAAAGGATCAGTGTATTAATACAGTATTCAGGACTGAAGGATCAGTGTATTAATACAGTATTCAGGACTAAAGGATCAGTGTATTAATACAGTATTCAAGACTAAAGGATCAGTGTATTAATACAGTATTCAGGACTAAAGGATCAGTGTATTAATACAGTATTCAGGATTGAAGGATCAGTGTATTAATACAGCATTCAGGACTGAAGAATCATTGTATTAATACAGTATTCAGGACTAAAGGATCAGTGTATTAATACAGTATTCAGGACTAAAGGATCAGTGTATTAATACAGTATTCAGGACTGAAGGATCAGTGTATTAATACAGTATTCAGGACTAAAGGATCAGTGTATTAATACAGTATTCAGGACTAAAGGATCAGTGTATTAATACAGTATTCAGGACTAAAGGATCAGTGTATTAATACAGTATTCAGGACTGAAGGATCAGTGTATTAATACAGTATTCAGGACTGAAGAATCATTGTTAATACAGTATTCAAGACAGAAGAATCATTGTTAATACAGTATTCAGGACTGAAGAATCATTGTTAATACAGTATTCAAGACAGAAGAATCATTGTTAATACAGTATTCAGGACTGAAGAATCATTGTTAATACAGTATTCAAGACAGAAGAATCATTGTATTAATACAGTATTCAGGACTGAAGAATCAGTGTATTAATACAGTATTCAAGACAGAAGAATTATTCTATTAATACAGCATTCAAGACTGAAGGATCAGTGTATTTAAGCCGTAAACGGGACAGAAGGATCGTCGTATTATATATATATATAATATATCTTTATTCGTACTCAATGTCCACATATGAACACGGAATGAGCAATAAGGCTGAACTGAACAATAAACGATTTAACCAAACAATGGAACAATCGAAGATCAAATTAATACAACCGTGGATAGATGCCTATTTACCTAGTGCACAATGCAGTAATTATTTCTCGTAAATCAGGGTTTGCCTCTTGTTCCCAATGTAAATATAGCTTGAAGCCATAAATAATGCAAATTCGGGACTGGAGCTGTTTCTGAGTCCACCGTTTCGTTTTTATATAATTATTACAGTATTCAGGACTGAAAGATTATCGTATTAATACAGTACATAGTAGTGCAGAATCATTGCTTTAATACGGTATACAGTAGTGCATAATCATTGTATTAATGCAGTATACAGTAGTGCAGAATCATTGTATTAATGCAGTATACAGCAGTGCAGAATCATTGTATTAATACAGTATACAGCAGTGCAGAATCATTGTATTAATACAGTATACAGTAGTGCAGAATCATTGTATTAATACAGTATAAAGCAGTGCAGAATCATTGTATTAATACAGTATACAGTAGTGCAGAATCATTGTATTAATACAGTATAAAGCAGTGCAGAATCATTGTATTAATACAGTATACAGCAGTGCAGAATCATTGTATTAATGCAGTATACAGTAGTGCATAATCATTGTATTAATACAGTATACAGTAGTGCAGAATCATTGTATTAATACCGTATACAGCAGTGCAGAATCATTGTATTAATACAGTATACAGCAGCGCAGAATCATTGTATTAATACAGTATACAGTAGTGCAGAATCATTGTATTAATACAGTATAAAGCAGTGCAGAATCATTGTATTAATACAGTATACAGCAGTGCAGAATCATTGTATTAATGCAGTATACAGTAGTGCATAACCATTGTATTAATACAGTATACAGCAGTGCAGAATCATTGTATTAATGCAGTATACAGCAGTGCAGAATCATTGTATTAATACAGTATACAGTAGTGCAGAATCATTGTATTAATACAGTATAAAGCAGTGCAGAATCATTGTATTAATACAGTATACAGCAGTGCAGAATCATTGTATTAATGCAGTATACAGCAGTGCAGAATCATTGTACTAATACAGTATACAGTAGTGCAGAATCATTGTATTAATACAGTATACAGTAGTGCAGAATCATTGTATTAATACAGTAAAAAGCAGTGCAGAATCATTGTATTAATACAGTATACAGCAGTGCAGAATCATTGTATTAATGCAGTATACAGTAGTGCATAATCATTGTATTAATACAGTATACAGTAGTGCAGAATCATTGTATTAATACAGTATACAGCAGTGCAGAATCATTGTATTAATACAGTATACAGCAGTGCAGAATCATTGTATTAATACAGTATACAGCAGTGCAGAATCATTGTATTAATACAGTATACAGTAGTGCAGAATCATTGTATTAATACAGTATAAAGCAGTGCAGAATCATTGTATTAATACAGTATACAGCAGTGCAGAATCATTGTATTAATGCAGTATACAGCAGTGCAGAATCATTGTATTAATACAGTATACAGTAGTGCAGAATCATTGTATTAATACAGTATACAGTAGTGCAGAATCATTGTATTAATACAGTATAAAGCAGTGCAGAATCATTGTATTAATACAGTATACAGCAGTGCAGAATCATTGTATTAATGCAGTATACAGTAGTGCATAATCATTGTATTAATACAGTATACAGTAGTGCAGAATCATTGTATTAATACAGTATACAGCAGTGCAGAATCATTGTATTAATACAGTATACAGCAGTGCAGAATCATTGTATTAATACAGTATACAGTAGTGCAGAATCATTGTATTAATACAGTATAAAGCAGTGCAGAATCATTGTATTAATACAGTATACAGCAGTGCAGAATCATTGTATTAATGCAGTATACAGTAGTGCATAATCATTGTATTAATACAGTATACAGTAGTGCAGAATCATTGTATTAATACAGTATAAAGCAGTGCAGAATCATTGTATTAATGCAGTATACAGTAGTGCATAATCATTGTATTAATACAGTATACAGTAGTGCAGAATCATTGTATTAATACAGTATAAGCAGTGCAGAATCATTGTATTAATACAGTATACAGCAGTGCAGAATCATTGTATTAATACAGTATACAGTAGTGCAGAATCATTGTATTAATACAGTATAAAGCAGTGCAGAATCATTGTATTAATACAGTATACAGTAGTGCAGAATCATTGTATTAATGCAGTATACAGTAGTGCATAATCATTGTATTAATACAGTATACAGTAGTGCAGAATCATTGTATTAATACAGTATAAAGCAGTGCAGAATCATTGTATTAATACAGTATACAGCAGTGCATAATCATTGTATTAATACAGTATACAGTAGTGCAGAATCATTGTATTAATACAGTATACAGCAGTGCAGAATCATTGTATTAATGCAGTATACAGTAGTGCATAATCATTGTATTAATACAGTATACAGCAGTGCATAATCATTGTATTAATACAGTATACAGTAGTGCAGAATCATTGTATTAATACAGTATACAGCAGTGCAGAATCATTGTATTAATGCAGTATACAGTAGTGCATAATCATTGTATTAATACAGTATACAGTAGTGCAGAATCATTGTATTAATACAGTATACAGTAGTGCAGAATCATTGTATTAATACAGTATAAAGCAGTGCAGAATCATTGTATTAATACAGTATACAGCAGTGCAGAATCATTGTATTAATGCAGTATACAGTAAGTGCATAATCATTGTATTAATACAGTATACAGTAGTGCAGAATCATTGTATTAATACAGTATAAAGCAGTGCAGAATCATTGTATTAATACAGTATACAGCAGTGCATAATCATTGTATTAATACAGTATACAGTAGTGCAGAATCATTGTATTAATACAGTATACAGCAGTGCAGAATCATTGTATTAATGCAGTATACAGTAGTGCATAATCATTGTACTAATACAGTATACAGTAGTGCAGAATCATTGTATTAATACAGTATACAGCAGTGCAGAATCATTGTATTAATACAGTATACAGTAGTGCATAATCATTGTAATAATACAGTATACAGCAGTGCAGAATCATTGTATTAATACAGTATACAGTAGTGCATAATCATTGTATTAATACAGTATACAGCAGTGCAGAATCATTGTATTAATACAGTATACAGTAGTGCAGAATCATTGTATTAATACAGTATACAGGAGGACAGAATCATCGAATTAAGACAGTACAACTCGGAAAACAGAAATGAGCGTTCGCCACTAGCAGTAGAGTACACGTATACATATGGAGCAGGTAACATTAGGTAGTTTGATAATCACCCTGTTTCAGCCTGTTTAGAAACGCTATGATACCCCCCCCCCCCCCCGCCCCACCCTCCGGCCCCCGCCACTCCCACACTGTCTACGGATGAATGCTGTGCATCCTGGCAAGACCAGACACGGGCTTATGATCAATAGGATTAGCGCTGGTATCCGACACCTCCGCTCGTCAAGGTGTCGATATGAGATTAAAGGCGACCGAATGGGGGCGCCACCGCTCGCGAACTGCACCTTGTTTATGCGGAAGACGCTAACGGAATCAATCGCCTAATGAGTCTTGAGCCAAGGCCGGGCGGGGTGGGAGGGGGGGGGACGAGCGGAGGGATACAGCCCGAGTATAGGGCGGTAAGCCGTCCCCGCGGCGTGTCTTCCGGCGCTGGTAATATATAAATGGACGCAGAGCTTCCGGTTTCATATCAGATCTCCGTTCACGAACAGCCACCCCGCCCCCACAGGCCTTACTCCCTCCCTGCCCCCACCCTCACAGGCCTCACTCCCCTCCACCACGGACTTCACTCCGCACCCCCCACACAAGCTTCATTCCGCCCCCCCCCCCCCCCCACAGCCCTCATTCCGCCACCCGTCGGTTCCCATTCCGCCCGACCCTCTTTATCACGCGTATAGCCCCACACACTTTACAGTTTTACCCCTCGCGAAAGTTTCCCACCAGCCAGAGACCCACAGCACAGCCATTCCTTTCCAGCACCCCTCACTCGTTCTCCGTGGAGGCGGGTGAGCTGCCACTGACATCACCGGGATGGGGAGGAGGTGGGGGGGGGGGAGGGTAGCAGTAGGACGGCGCGGGGGGGGGGGTGCAGAATCGAGATCCGCTGCTCACAGTATTATGCATGTCGCCCCCCCCCCCCCCTCCCCCTCCCTCCCACTCCCCATCCCCTCCCCTTCAGAAGCTTTCCGGCTCAGTTTCTGCCCATGGTCCACACTTGGCTTAATGCGACTTTCCGCAGCTCCTTGTTCGGAAACAATAGAAGTATTTACACGTGGGAGTAGGTAGGCGGGGACTGTGGGGGGGGGGGGGGAGCTGGAGGGGGTAGGGTAAGTGAGGCGAGGGCAAGCGACGAGAGGTGGAGGGTCGTGAAGGTGGTGGTGGCACGGGTAAGGCATCGAAAGTATTTACACGGAGGGCGAAGGGTGGAGGCGGTGAACGTGGGGAGAGAAGGTTATGGTTGGGGGGAGAGGGGGAGTTGGGGGGGGGAGGTGGTTGTGAGGGTGCGGGGGGGGGGGGGGTAAGAGATGAGGGGGCCGGCGGTGGTGTCGCGAGGGGGCGGAGATGACCCCAGCGGGGGGGCGAGGGGGACGCTGATTTCATGCCCCTAAAATGCAGAACAACCCATTGAATCGGCGGGGGGTGTCGGAGATGGTCTCCGTGTAGGCGGCGCTCGCAGTCCGTCCCGCAGTCGCTGCGGCGATCTTCATACAGGGGGCGCTGCTCTCACGCTGCGTAATCTCCATTATAAGGCGGGAGCCTCGTTTGTCGTGTTGAGCTTGAATCTCTCCATACAGGCGGCGCTGCGGTCGTGTTGAGATAATCTCCGCATTTCTAGGCGTCGCTGCCGTCACCCCGACCAGAATGCGGTGCCTGTCTTTGTCAGAAGCGAGACACCCTGGCGTCAAACCAGGGTCCCGTAGGGTCCTGGGTGGTAGTGGTGGAGGGGGCGGGGGATCACGGGGGTCCCTGGGGGAGGGATTCGGGTCCTGGGGGTCGTTGGGGGTATCTTGGGCGTCGCCGACTGAACCCACTCAGCGGTGGCACGGTCGGGTTAGGGACTCCCCGTGAGGGGTGTGGTGGAGGGGTGTGGTGGAGGGGTGTGGTGAAGGGGTGTGGTGAAGGGGTGTGGTGAAGGGGTGTGGTGGAGGGGTGTGGTGAAGGGAGGTGGTGAAGGGGTGTGGTGGAGGGGTGTGGTGAAGGGGTGTGGTGAAGGGGTGTGGTGGAGGGGTGTGGTGAAGGGAGGTGGTGAAGGGGTGTGGTGGAGGGGTGTGGTGAAGGGGTGTGGTGGAGGGGTGTGGTGAAGGGGTGTGGTGGAGGGGTGTGGTGGAGGGGTGTGGTGAAGGGGTGTGGTGGAGGGGTGTGGTGAAGGGGTGTGGTGGAGGGGTGTGGTGAAGGGGTGTGGTGAAGGGGTGTGGTGGAGGGGTGTGGTGAAGGGGTGTGGTGAAAGGGTGTGGTGAAGAGATGTGGTGAGGTTTATGATGAAGATGTGTGGGGAGTGGGTGTGGTGGAGGGGTGTTGTGATGGCGGAGGTGGGGGGGGGGGGGGAGTTGACACCTACTTAGCGTCGAGCGCGGTGATTAAGCAGATATGGCAGAAATCAAACTCTCTTCCTGATCCAAACATTGACCCCCCTCCTGCACCTCCTGCACACTTCATATTCCCAATGCCCGTATTCAAGCTTTGTCCCGGGCCACACTTCCCGTATGCAATCTTTTCTCCTACCCCCGTGTCGGCAGCCGAACCCCAGGTCTCGAAAAAAAGAGAAAACCGGGGACGAGCAAAAGCATCATAACCGGGACGCCCAAGACACAAGGAAGAACTGACTTGGCCATCGCGGCCCAGCGCTGATGTGTGCACAGTGGCGCTGAGGGCGAGATAAGCGCTGAGCCATGACGGACTGCCAGCTTATAATCTGGTCCTCATTGCGGCTGTCTCATCGCAACGTCCTATGACACCCGCCCCCTCCCATGCGCATGCCGCTCCCGCTCCTCGCCATGCCCGCCCCTCCCATCGCCATGCCGCTCCCTCTCCTCGCCATGCCCGCCCCTCCCTTACCGGCCACTTACCCCCGCCCCCAGCCCTTGGATTACCGTACTGGGTCAGCAGCCCCCAGAGTCCAACCGAACCACTCTCACACCGCACCAGTAGCCCGCTAGGCGGCACGGCGGCGGCTGAGCAGCGGGGAGCGACCATCCTTCGGGAGCCCGGCTTTTGTCTCGGCCCAAAGTTCCCTCATTCGCTAGGTGGCGCTCCTTTCGCCGTGGCCCCCTCTGGAGGAGTAAACCGCGCGTGGAGAGTCCAGTGGGTTAAGTCAAGTCGTGTTGACTGACGCTTGGCTTGAGGTGCTCGTCAAGCGCTTTGTGGCGCTATTGATCGCAGCGACACCACACAAAAGACTGCGAACTAAGGCTAATGGGTGGGTGGCGACTCGTGGGTTGCTGGTCGGCCGCTCGGGTGAGACCACGTGACGCCGAGGGGCGCCCCCAACAGGTGTAGACACGCTGTGGAGTCACAACAGTGTGTGGATGGACGTGTGAGGTTAACGCAGTGCCGGGATAGCAGTCTCTACAACTGGTAAGTGGTGCTTAGAACATGGAGCAAAGACCATGGTACGTGGACAGTTGAATGCTGTTAATTTAACAACGCCTATTAAATGTTTACCTGCGAACAATGAATAATAGACATTTACCTGCGAACATTGAATAACAATCATTTACCCGCGAACATTGAATAATACACATCTACCTGCGAACATTGAATAACAAACATTTACTTACATCATATTTAATGAACATTGACATTGGTACGTTGAATGTTGAACATCGAATATTGAACATTTTATTATTGAAATTGCCTTCAGCATTGACTATTGGACATTCATAGTGAACATTGACTATTGGATATTAACTATTAGACATTGACTATTGAACATTGACTATTGAACTATGACTATTGAACGTTGATTATTGAACATTGACTATTGAACGTTTACTATTGTACATTGACTATTGAACATTGAGTATTGAACATTGACTAATGGATATTGACTACTGAACGTTAAATATTGAACATTGACTATTGGACATTGACTATTGAACATTGACTATTGAACATTGACTATTGAACATTGACTATTGGACATTGACTATTGAACGTTGACTATAGAACGTTGACTATTGAACGTTGACTATTGAAAGTTGACTATTGAACATTGACTAATGAACATTGAATACGGTATATTGACAATTAAATATTGGCAAATTGAACACTGACAAGGTAACATACGCCATCATATATATTTAATATATAATCTCTAAGATATTAATAAGGAGTGTAACTTGGCTTTGTTGCTTGGCTTGACATGACCTTTTGACATACGAAAATCACTTCCCATCAAGAGCCAGGACCATGGGTTCATACTCTGGGCAAGGATCATGGGTTGAGCGGGGCCATATCCCGGGGGTAACCCCCTACTCTGGAGGAAGGAGGACTTAGAATCTTTAACCTGCGCAAATAAACACATTAGCACATTGTCCGGCCGTTCTTTCATGCAATGAGGAACCACCGTTTCAGAATAGCTCACACATTACTCACGTCTGCCATTTACTACACCCCTACTATAAACCAAGTCGTGGGCTCTAACATGGAACATGGCTCTAACACGTCCATGTTCTAACACGTCCATAGCTGTCATTCCTGTAAGTCCGCCGCCGCAGTAAACATATTGTCTTCGATACGCATAATCCCTGTTCGGCATGGTTGAACACATCACTGACGTAAGCAATTAACAGCCGAGCGAGCGATTCAAGCTTTCTGACATACTTCGTAAACAATAGAATGAGCAAACTGACATAGCACTCGGGCCTCTAGGCTGACCTAGCACTTGGGCCTCTAGGCTGACCTAGCACTGGGGTCTCTAGGCTGACCTAGCACTGGGACCTCTAGGCTGACCTAGCACTGGGACCTCTAGGCTGACCTAGCACTGGGACCTCTAGGCTGGCCTAGCACTGGGGCCTCTAGGCTGACATGGCACTGGGGTCTCTAGGCTGACCTAGCACTGGGGTATCTAGGCTGACCTAGCACTGGGGTCTCTAGGCTGACCTGGCACTGGGGTATCTAGGCTTACCTAGCACTGGGGCCTCTAGGCTGACCTAGCACTGGGGCCTCTAGGCTGACCTAGCACTGGGGTCTCTAGGCTGACCTAGCACTGGGGTTTCTAGGCTGACCTAGCACTGGGGCCTCTAGGCTAACCTGGCACTGGGGTCTCTAGGCTGACCTAGCACGGGGGTCTCTAGGCTTACCTAGCACTGAGGTCTCTAGGCTGACCTAGCACTGTGGTCTCTAGGCTGAGCTAGTAGTGGGGTCTCTAGGCTGACCTAGCACTGGAGTATCTTGGCTGACATAGCACTGGGACCACTAGGCTGACATAGCACTGAGGTCTCTATGCTGACCTAACACTGGGGTCTCTAGGCTGACCTAGCACTGGGGTTACTAGGCTGACCTAGCACTGGGGTCTCTAGGCTGACCTAGCACTGGGGTCTCTAGGCTTACCTAGCACTAGGGTCTCTAGGCTGACCTAGCACTGGGGTCTCTAGGCTGACCTAGCACTGGGGTCTCTAGGCTGACCTAGCACTGGGGCCTCTAGGCTAACCTGGCACTGGGGTCTCTAGGCTGACCTAGCACGGGGGTCTCTAGGCTTACCTAGCACTGAGGTCTCTAGGCTGACCTAGCACTGGGGTCTCTAGGCTGAGCTAGTAGTGGGGTCTCTAGGCTGACCTAGCACTTTAGTATCTTGGCTGACATAGCACTGGGACCACTAGGCTGACATAGCACTGAGGTCTCTAGGCTGACCTAGCACTGGGACCTCTAGGCTGACCTAGCACTGGGACCTCTAGGCTGACCTAGCACTGGGGTCTCTAGGCTTACCTAGCACTAGGGTCTCTAGGCTGACCTAGCACTGGGGTCTCTAGGCTGACCTAGCACTGGGGTCTCTAGGCTGACCTAGCACTGGGGTCTCTAGGCTGACCTAGCACTGGGGCCTCTAGGCTAACCTGGCACTGGGGTCTCTAGGCTGACCTAGCACGGGGGTCTCTAGGCTTACCTAGCACTGAGGTCTCTAGGCTGACCTAGCACTGGGGTCTCTAGGCTGAGCTAGTAGTGGGGTCTCTAGGCTGACCTAGCACTGGAGTATCTTGGCTGACATAGCACTGGGACCACTAGGCTGACATAGCACTGAGGTCTCTAGGCTGACCTAGCACTGGGACCTCTAGGCTGACCTAGCACTGGGACCTCTAGGCTGACCTAGCACTGGGGTCTCTAGGTTTACCTAGCACTAGGGTCTCTAGGCTGACCTAGCACTGGGGTCTCTAGGCTGACCTAGCACTGGGGTCTCTAGACTGACCTAGCACTGGGGCCTCTAGGCTTACCTAGCACTGAGGGCTCTAGGCTGACCTAGCACTGGGGTCTCTAGGCTGAGCTAGTAGTGGGGTCTCTAGGCTGACCTAGCACTGGAGTATCTTGGCTGACATAGCACTGGGACCACTAGGCTGACATAGCACTTAGGTCTCTATGCTGACCTAACACTGGGGTCTCTAGGCTGACCTAGCACTGGGGTCTCTAGGCTGACCTAGCACTGGGGTCTCTAGGCTGACCTAGCACTGGGGTCTCTAGGCTTACCTAGCACTAGGGTCTCTAGGCTGACCTAGCACTGGGGTCTCTAGGCTGACCTAGCACTGGGGTCTCTAGGCTGACCTAGCACTGGGGCCTCTAGGCTAACCTGGCACTGGGGTCTCTAGGCTGACCTAGCACGGGGGTCTCTAGGCTTACCTAGCACTGAGGTCTCTAGGCTGACCTAGCACTGGGGTCTCTAGGCTGAGCTAGTAGTGGGGTCTCTAGGCTGACCTAGCACTTTAGTATCTTGGCTGACATAGCACTGGGACCACTAGGCTGACATAGCACTGAGGTCTCTAGGCTGACCTAGCACTGGGACCTCTAGGCTGACCTAGCACTGGGACCTCTAGGCTGACCTAGCACTGGGGTCTCTAGGCTTACCTAGCACTAGGGTCTCTAGGCTGACCTAGCACTGGGGTCTCTAGGCTGACCTAGCACTGGGGTCTCTAGGCTGACCTAGCACTGGGGTCTCTAGGCTGACCTAGCACTGGGGCCTCTAGGCTAACCTGGCACTGGGGTCTCTAGGCTGACCTAGCACGGGGGTCTCTAGGCTTACCTAGCACTGAGGTCTCTAGGCTGACCTAGCACTGGGGTCTCTAGGCTGACCTAGCACTGGGGCCTCTAGGCTAACCTGGCACTGGGGTCTCTAGGCTGACCTAGCACGGGGGTCTCTAGGCTTACCTAGCACTGAGGTCTCTAGGCTGACCTAGCACTGGGGTCTCTAAGCTGAGCTAGTAGTGGGGTCTCTAGGCTGACCTAGCACTTTAGTATCTTGGCTGACATAGCACTGGGACCACTAGGCTGACATAGCACTGAGGTCTCTAGGCTGACCTAGCACTGGGACCTCTAGGCTGACCTAGCACTGGGACCTCTAGGCTGACCTAGCACTGGGGTCTCTAGGCTGACCTAGCACTGGGGTCTCTAGGCTGACCTAGCACTGGGGTCTCTAGGCTGACCTAGCACTGGGGTCTCTAGGCTGACCTAGCACTGGGGTCTCTAGGCTGACCTAGCACTGGGGCCTCTAGGCTAACCTGGCACTGGGGTCTCTAGGCTGACCTAGCACGGGGGTCTCTAGGCTTACCTAGCACTGAGGTCTCTAGGCTGACCTAGCACTGGGGTCTCTAGGCTGAGCTAGTAGTTGGGTCTCTAGGCTGACCTAGCACTGGAGTATCTTGGCTGACATAGCACTGGGACCACTAGGCTGACATAGCACTGAGGTCTCTAGGCTGACCTAGCACTGGGACCTCTAGGCTGACCTAGCACTGGGACCTCTAGGCTGACCTAGCACTGGGGTCTCTAGGCTTACCTAGCACTAGGGTCTCTAGGCTGACCTAGCACTGGGGTCTCTAGGCTGACCTAGCACTGGGGTCTCTAGGCTGACCTAGCACTGGAGCCTCTAGGCTTACCTAGCACTGAGGGCTCTAGGCTGACCTAGCACTGGGGTCTCTAGGCTGAGCTAGTAGTGGGGTCTCTAGGCTGACCTAGCACTGGAGTATCTTGGCTGACATAGCACTGGGACCACTAGGCTGACATAGCACTGATGTCTCTAGGCTGACCTAGCACTGAGACCTCTAGGCTGACCTAGCACTGGGGTCTCTAGGCTGACCTAGCACTGGCGCCTCTAGGCTGAGCTAGTAGTGGGGTCTCTAGGCTGACCTAGCACTGGAGTATCTTGGCGGACATAGCACTGGGGCCTCTAGGCTGATCTAGAACTGTGGTATCTAGGCTGTCGTAGAACTGGTGTATCTAGGGTGGCGTAGAACTGGGGTCTCCAAGCTGATCTAGCACTAGGGTCTGTAGGTTGACTTAACACTTGGATCTCTAAGCTGACCTAGCACTACGCCCTATTTCTGGCCTAGCACTGCGCCCCATTTCTGGCCTAGCACTGAGGTCTCTAGGCTGACCTAGCACTGTGACGTCTAGGCTGGCATAGCACTGGGGTCTCTAGGCTGGCCTAGCACTGGGGTCTCTAGGCTGACCTAGCACTGGGGTATCTAGATTGATCTAGCACTAAAGTCAGTAGGCAGTAGGCAGTAGAGTAGAGTACAGCTACAGCTACAGCTACAGCCGCAGCTACAGCAACAGCTACAGCTACAGCTACAGCTACAGCTACAGCCACAGCTACAGCCACAGCTACAGCCGCAGCCGCAGCCGCAGCTACAGCTACAGCTACAGCTACATCCCCAGCCCCAGCTACAGCTACAGCTACAGCTACAGCTACAGCTACAGCCGCAGCCGCAGCTACAGCTACAGCTACAGCTACAGCTACATCCCCAGCCCCAGCTACAGCTACAGCTACAGCTACAGCCACAGCTACAGCCGCAGCCGCAGCCGCAGCTACAGCTACAGCTACAGCTACATCCCCAGCCCCAGCTACAGCTACAGCTACAGCTACAGCTACAGCTACAGCCACAGCTACAGCCGCAGCCGCAGCTACAGCTACAGCTACAGCTACAGCTACATCCCCAGCTACAGCTACAGCTACAGCTACAGCTACAGCCGCAGCTACAGCTACAGCTACAGCTACAGCCACAACTACAACTACAACTACAACTACATCTACATCTACATCTACATCTACATCTACAGCCACAGCCACAGCCACAGCCACCGCCACCGCCACCGCCACCGCCACCGCCACCGCCACCGCCACCGCCACCGCTACAGCTACAGCTACAGCTACAGCTACAGCTACAGCCACAGCCACAGGTACAGGTACAGGTACAGGTACAGGTACAGGTACAGGTACAGGTACAGGTACAGGTACAGGTACAGCCACAGCCACAGCCACAGCCACAGCCACAGCCACCGCCACCGCCACCGCCACCGCCACCGCCACCGCCACCGCCACCGCCACCGCTACCGCTACCGCTACCGCTACAGCTACAGCTACAGCTACAGCTACAGCCACAGCCACAGCCACAGCCACAGCCACAGCCACAGCCACAGCTACAGCCACAGCCACAGCCACAGCCACAGCCACAGCCACAGCCACAGCCACAGCCACAGCCACAGCCACAGCCACAGCCACAGCCACAGCCACAGCCACAGCCACAGCCACAGCTACCGCTACCGCTACCGCTACCGCTACAGGCACAACTACAACTACAACTACAACTACAACTACAACTACAACTACAACTACAACTACAACTACAACTACAACTACAACTACAACTACAGCCACAGCCACAGCCACAGCCACAGCCACAGCCACAGCCACAGCCACAGCCACAGCCACAGCCACAGCCACAGCCACAGCCACAGCCACAGCCACAGCCACAGCCACAGCCACAGCCACAGCCACAGCCACAACTACAACTACAGCTACAGCTACAGCTACAGCTACAGCTACAGCTACAGCCACAGCCACAGCCACAGCCACAGCCACAGCCACAGCCACAGCCACAGCCACAGCCACAGCCACAGCCACAGCCACAGCCACAGCCACAGCCACAGCCACAGCCACAGCCACAGCCACAGCCACAGCCACAGCCACAGCCACAGCCACAGCCACAGCCACAGCTACGACCCTACGGATGCCGCGAATTCAGCCCCCGGGAGACTGGACACGGACAAAAGGATTTCTACGACGGCAGAAACAATAGCATAAATCGCTGCAATGAGTCCCCAGGGGGTGTGACTCATTTTGTTGCAGTAGCTCCGAGTTCTGGGGCAATATCAACGACTAGCCTGACCACCCCCCCGCCGCACCCCTTCCTCCCGCCCACCCGCTCATAACTCACCTCTCACCCCACGCGTCTCCCCCTTTGGCGCCCATGGAGCAACATCCTCAGATAATTCGTGGGTTGAAGTATAGCCCTTACCCCCCCCCCCCCCTCCAGTCTTCAGTCTCCAGCCCTCCGGCCATCTGCAGTCTCGATTCGGTATTTAAAATATATATTCATCGGGGATCCAGCTGAGGGTGCGGGGACGAGTTGGGGGGGGGGGGGGGGGCGGGGCGGGCGTCGCAGGAGGGGGTACGGGGGGAGGTCGCGGGAGGGGGTGCGGGATGGGGCGGGGGGTCGCTGGGCTATAGCGCCCCCATTTCCCAGTCAAACCCTGAAACACTCCCCCCCCCCCGCCCCCCAAGCCACCCCCGTTCGTCTTCGGAGCAGTCCTTTCCCCCGCCTCGTCAGTTTCTCAATGTTATATCCGTCATCAATCAGTTATTTCCCCTACTCACCCACCCTGAAAAATACTTCCTTCATAGATCCGTCCCCGATATTGTCAAAAAACAAACTGCGTGACGGGTATTCGTGTAGCCCTGGTATTTAAGCGTAATCGTGTCCCGGGATCTAAATGCAATTCAGATGCCTCCAAATTGAAATCATTGATCGCTATCCTTGTGGCATGGATAGGTCAACGGTCACGGCGCAGGAAATGGCCCTTTCAACAGCTTTGATCGTGCTTATCGCGTTATCCCTGCGTTATCTCAACGTTGTGGCAACGTTATCCCAACGTTGTCACAACGTTAGAATGATTGTGTCGCTCAACGTGAAATGAACTGGGCCCGTATGTTGAAACGACGGGGGGCAAATATTTCGCCCCGCTCCATGTTAATGTCCTATTCGAAGGCGAAACATTCGGCCCCGGCTGTTTCGAACTGACTGTCCCGCGCATGTCTATTCACGCCACGCTCTCAATATCCATGATATTATCATATCGCTGCTTGTTGTCGACAATATATTCATGTACCATGAACGTTGCTGACACACACACAAATAAGTCATGTACATATACATAGCTACATTGCCTAGTATATAGTATATATATTATTGCACTGCTGCTGATGTCGTGTAAAGCTTTACGGCCTGTTGACTGGACATCTATGTATGTTTATGCTATTAACCAGCTCAGTGGGTAAGCAGCCTGAAGGTTCGAACCCTGGCACTTCCTGGGACAAGTTGCGTGCAAACCTCCTTCACTCTCCCAAGAGGTTTCTTTGCCCAGTGCGTCATTCCTGTGCATAAAGGTTGCCTAAAACATCTATCATTGCATTTTTCATCCAGTACCTGAACAGAATGCACTCGGTTTTCATCCAGGACGAACAAAGTTCATGGCATGGTTCCTTCGTGATCCACTGGAACACAAGGCGCACTTTAATGGTAGCCTGGTGTGTGTCGTCACTTCTCCAGTCATCCTAGCCACCGAGCTGATGTCTTTGTGTCGCGTCACCTCCTCCCCAACATCAGTCAGGGCCGCCGTCGCCTACAGTGAGGACAGTATACTGCCATATATGTCCCGCTACAAGTAACACGCGATCCCTTTGGCAGACCTTTGTGCGAGACATAGGGTGGCTCCCATTAAGGTTACAATGGCGCGATGTAAGCACGGGTTGCTATGGGAGACAATGGCGCGATGTAAGCACGGGTTGCTATGGGAGACAATGGCGCCATGTACAGCACGGGTTGCTATGGGAGACAATGACGCGATGTACAGCACGGGTTGCTATGGGAGACAATACACGACTTGACAAGTACACGCCAAATTGCAAGAAGTATGATTGGCACAGAGTTCCGGGAAATATCTCGGTATTATCTTATTTCCCCATGAAGATATTTACCATATTTCCTAGTTATTGGTAAGGCATGTAACACAATAATGGATTTCTCGAAAGTGCATCCAGAGGACATCGCTTGTCCATTACATAGATGACAATAACGTATGTTTACTTATAACGTATACCCAGAATGCATTGCACATGCCGTGGCGCCTCACAGTGGAATAATCTGAACTATGATTTGTGAAGTCGTCAGTAGCGCAGGCACTCGTCAGCATTAGTGGGCTGTGCGTCAGCAATGACTGGGCACCGCTTCATAATGGCCCAACAGTGCTTTATTGGAGCGCGGAGCGAGGGTCCCCCGTCCGTCCACTGGGAGGGGAGTCACGCCATCAGGGGAAAACACGCGTCGGTTGTGTGTGAAAGATATTAGTCCCAACGACTTTAAATCGGTAATCTGGACAAAGAAGTGTTCCAATTATAAACTGATTGTTGGGTTGCAAAACTAATTGTCTTGCTTTGTATTTAATTACCGAGAATCGCGTAATAACGCTGCTCGGGCTGTCGCTAATTAGGTAGGTTGCATGGTTGGTTGTATATTCAGGACGCTTTAAGCACGTGTGGTCATATCGCGTCAATTGGAGAAGGTCAGGAGGAGAGGAGCCATGTCCCCACGAGTAACCTACTCTTTGCGAAAGGAAAGACATCCAAAAGGTATGGCGTGTTTGTGGGCTGGGGGAGAGGAGTGTGGGTATGGCGTGTTTGTGGGCTGAGGGAGAGGGGTGTGGGTATGGCGTGTTTGTGGGCTGGGGGAGAGGGGTGTGGGTATGGTGTCTTTGTGGGCTGGAGGAGAGGGGTGTGGGTATGGCGTGTTTGTGGGCTGGGGGAGAGGGTGTGGGTATGGCGTGTTTGTGGGCTGGGGAGAGGGGTGTGGGTATGGTGTCTTTGTGGGCTGGAGGAGAGGGGTGTGGGTATGGTGTGTTTGTGGGCTGGGGGAGAGGGTGTGGGTATGGTGTCTTTGTGGGCTGGAGGAGAGGGGTGTGGGTATGGCGTGTTTGTGGGCTGGGGGAGAGGGGTGTGGGTATGGCGTGTTTGTAGGCTGAGGGAGAGGGGTGTGGGTATGGCGTGTTTGTGGGCTGGGGGAGAGGGGTGTGGGTATGGTGTCTTTGTGGGCTGGAGGAGAGGGGTGTGGGTATGACGTGTTTGTGGGCTGGGGGAGAGGGTGTGGGTATGGTGTCTTTGTGGGCTGGAGGAGAGGGGTGTGGGTATGGCGTGTTTGTGGGCTGGGGAGAGGGCGTGGGTATGGTGTCTTTGTGGGCTGGGGGAGAGGGGTGTGGGTATGGTGTCTTTGTGGGCTGGAGGAGAGGGGTGTGGGTATGGTGTCTTTGTGGGCTGGAGGAGAGGGGTGTGGGTATGGGGTGTTTGTGGGCTGGAGGAGAGGGGTGTGGGTATGGTGTCTTTGTGGGCTGGAGGAGAGGGGTGTGGGTATGGTGTCTTTGTGGGCTGGGGGAGAGGGGTGTGGGTATGGTGTCTTTGCGGGCTGGGGGAGAGGGGTGTGGGTATGGCGTGTTTGTGGGCTGGGGGAGAGGGGTGTGGGTATGGCGTGTTTGTGGGCTGGGGGAGAGGGGTGTGGGTATGGCGTGTTTGTGGGCTGGGGGTGAGGGTGCGGGTATGGTGTCTTTGTGGCTGGAGGAGAGGGGTGTGGGTATGGTGTCTTTGTGGGCTGGGGGAGAGGGTGTGGGTATGGCGTGTTTGTGGGCTGGAGGAGAGGGGTGTGGGTATGGTGTCTTTGTGGGCTGGGGGAGAGGGGTGTGGGTAGGGCGTGTTTGTGGGCTGGGGGACAGGGGTGTGGGTAAGGCGTGTTTGTGGGCTGGGGGAGAGGGGTGTGGGTATGGCGTGTTTGTGGGCTGGGGGAGAGGGGTGTGGGTATGGTGTCTGTGGGCTGGAGGAGAGGGGTGTGGGTATGGCGTGTTTGTGGGCTGGGGGAAAGGGGTGTGGGTATGGTGTCTTTGTGGGCTGGAGGAGAGGGGTGTTGGTATGGCGTGTTTGTGGGCTGGAGGAGAGGGGTGTGGGTATGGCGTGTTTGTGGGCTGGAGGAGAGGGGTGTGGGTATGGTGTCTTTGTGGGCTGGAGGAGAGGGGTGTGGGTATGGTGTCTTTGTGGGCTGGGGGAGAGGGGTGTGGGTATGGCGTGTTTGTGGGCTGGGGGACAGGGGTGTGGGTAAGGCGTGTTTGTGGGCTGGGGGAGAGGGGTGTGGTATGGTCTCTGTGGGCTGGAGGAGAGGGGTGTGGGTATGGCGTGTTTGTGGGCTGGGGGAGAGGGTGTGGGTATGGTGTCTTTGTGGGCTGGAGGAGAGGGGTGTGGGTATGGCGTGTTTGTGGGCTGGGGGAGAGGGCGTGGGTATGGTGTCTTTGTGGGCTGGGGGAGAGAGGTGTGGGTATGGCGTGTTTGTGGGCTGGGGGAGAGGGCGTGGGTATGGTGTCTTTGTGGGCTGGGGGAGAGGGGTGTGGGTATGGTGTCTTTGTGGGCTGGGGGAGAGGGGTGTGGGTATGGTGTCTTTGTGGGCTGGGGGAGAGGGGTGTGGGTATGGCGTGTTTGTGGGCTGGGGGACAGGGGTGTGGGTATGGCGTGTTTGTGGGCTGGGGGAGAGGGGTGTGGGTATGGCGTGTTTGTGGGCTGGAGGAGAGGGGTGTGGGTATGGTGTCTTTGTGGGCTGGAGGAGAGGGGTGTGGGTATGGTGTCTTTGTGGGCTGGGGGAGAGGGGTGTGGGTATGGTGTCTTTGTGGGCTGGGGGAGAGGGGTGTGGGTATGGCGTGTTTGTAGGCTGGGGGAGAGGGGTGTGGGTATGGCGTGTTTGTGGGCTGGGGGAGAGGGGTGTGGGTATGGCGTGTTTGTGGGCTGGGGGAGAGGGTGTGGGTATGGTGTCTTTGTGGGCTGGAGGAGAGGGGTGTGGGTATGGTGTCTTTGTGGGCTGGGGGAGAGGGGTGTGGGTATGGCGTGTTTGTGGGCTGGGGGAGAGGGGTGTGGGTATGGCGTGTTTGTGGGCTGGGGGAGAGGGGTGTGGGTATGGCGTGTTTGTGGGCTGGGGGAGAGGGTGTGGGTATGGTGTCTTTGTGGGCTGGAGGAGAGGGGTGTGGGTATGGTGTCTTTGTGGGCTGGGGGAGAGGGGTGTGGGTATGGCGTGTTTGTGGGCTGGGGGAGAGGGGTGTGGGTATGGCGTGTTTGTGGGCTGGGGGAGAGGGGTGTGGGTATGGTGTCTTTGTGGGCTGGAGTAGAGGGGTGTGGGTATGGTGTCTTTGTGGGCTGGGGGAGAGGGGTGTGGGTATGGCGTGTTTGTGGGCTGGGGGAGAGGGTGTGGGTATGGCGTGTTTGTGGGCCGGGGGAGAGGGGTGTGGGTATGGCGTGTTTGTGGGCTGGGGGAGAGGGTGTGGGTATGGTGTCTTTGTGGGCTGGAGGAGAGGGGTGTGAGTATGGCGTGTTTGTGGGCTGGGGGAGAGGGGTGTGGGTATGGCGTGTTTGTGGGCTGGGGGAGAGGGGTGTGGGTATGGCGTGTTTGTGGGCTGGGGGAGAGGGGTGCGGGTTCAAAAGCCGTTTTGTTTAATTTATTTAAGACAGTGACTAAGACGAATAGTCGATGGATTTTTGGCCATAAATATAATGGCTAAATAGCCAAATCCGTATGCGGATTATTACATATTCAAAAGACCCTAACTACTTCTGAGATTACGCATTAAGTGGGTGTAAAACTAGAAGTTCTGGGTGATATAGTGGACCGCTCCCTGCCCCCTGTCGGCATCCTTAAGCGTCATATCCCGAAGCTACAGCCGCCTACCCTGCAATACATCCACGGCACCATACTCTCCACGGGAACCAAACACGGGGATAAAGTCACCCTGAATGGCATCTCAAACGGTTATTGGCTCTGCAACTGGTCAAATCCGCCCCCCCCCCCGCCCGACTCCGCCTCCTTACCCCTCCCCCCCCCCCCCCCCACCCTTCCCTGCAATGGGCCCCTTGAGAGATGGGAGGTGAGAAGATAGGGTTAATGTCGGGGGGTGAAATGGAGAGGGCGGGTTGCCGGAATGCAATACGCCGCCCTGCCCGCCCGCCAGGGCATCTGGCCAACCCCAGTAGGGGGGGGGGGGGGAGAGCATTCAAATCTCGTCAAGTAATTGAGGCCGTGAATAACTA
>OZ025250.1:9713409-9734937 GCA_964019135.1 Arenicola marina
GGCAATGCCGTAAATTGTTTGGCAGTGGGGACTCTGGTGGAGGTCAGAGGGTGGGAGGGGGGGTGGGGGGTGGGGGAGGTCGTCGCGCGAAATGTCTTCCCCCTGGAGACTCCCTTGATTCATCGGAAAACATTCTTAATAATTATAATGATGTCTTTAACTTCTTTCTCGAATATGTATTTAGGGCAAATTGTTTTTTTCTTCTCAGCCATGTATTGAATATACTGGGGCCCTGGGGCGGTTCGGATTCCTTTCTCAGATAAAGTGTTCTTTGGCCTATGTACCAGCAGATTAGTGGAAGCTCTTGTGTTGTAACCGTGTTTGTGAAGTTCGGGTAAATATATCAGCGATAGCTCTGGGTATTGTACACTGGTAGTATTTATAACTAGCCTATACTCTTTTAGATACATAATTGGTAAAACTTTTTTTTTTTCTCCAAATAGTGCGTTGTTTGTGTTACCTTCTGTACTCCTGATATTATTCGAATCTTTATCTTCTGCAACGTAATGAGGGTGTTATATCTTTCTGACATGTACCTCCCAAAAGTTCGTTTGCATATTCAGGGTAAGGGTACATAACGCCGTCCAGGATACCAGGTGCTTAGGCTGTCGCTGTTTAATACCTTTCTTGTTTCGCCAATATATTTATTCATCTATATAGACGGCCGCTTGGAGGCACGGCTGGTTGTATGATTGTATATTCAGGACGCTTTAACCAATTCTGGTCATATTGCGTCAATGGGAGAAGGAAAAGGGAGAGTGGAGTCAAGTCTTCCGGGGGTAACCCCCTACTCTTTGTGCAGCAGGACATCTCTTTATCCTGCGACCACACAGACATGGCCACAGCGGGGCTCGAACCACCGATCCACGTGCCGTTAGGCTATCAGGCGACCAGCGTCCTCAATACGAGCGCTCCGCTCTAACCACTGAGCTATCGGAGCGACCCTTAGATACACGGTGCCTAGAGGTACTCCCAAGGCACTTTAAATGTAATACCGCTGTGGAATGTCGAAAGGGTCAGTATTGCTGTGTATGGCTTGCTATCCTGATTGTAGATAATGTTTTACTATTGGCCGATGTATCTTAGATAGAATCGCAATAACTGTTCATCCACAAATTCATTTTTCGCTCGAGAGGGACAATGTGGCCATTAACTGTGGTACTGGATGGATAAAAACACAACAATTGTCGTCTGCGACAAAAGTCAAGATGAGAAAGAGATTTGACCTCGCGTACGCCTTTGACAATATTCGGTGTGAAGTTTATTGCGCATTTAAACTTTGGTTTGCAGTTCACGTGGTTCACGAGGCGACCTCTAGTGGTTAGGAGGTTAGGGAGGAGGGTGGGAGATGGAGGGGGGCTTGGGGCGGGGGGGGGGGGAGGGGCGGAGCGTGACGACACTGGGTTGAGGCAGGGGGGTTGGAGAGCCAGGGTGGACAGCGGTCGCAATTGGTGAAGGGCATCAGAGGGTGAGCTGGTGAATAGCCATTCAGTTGATTTACGAGTCATAACCGGAGACGTTTCTATTAACAACGTTAGAGACACGTGTTTCCTGTAGACTACCAACGCCAACACGATTGTCTCACACAGCGTAGCATTAGGGGCAAGAGCGGGTGACGCCTAGCGGGTTTTTCCTCAAGCAAATTCTATTTTTTTTCTTTGCGTTTTTAAATTCGAATGGCAACAAATATCAAACCATGTCACATCAAATATCAGTTTCTCCGAAATTAGCATGTATGTTATGTACATAGACGAGATATTCAGTGATTGCATATACGCGCCAAAACGCGCATATTCCAGCCAGGACCGATTTTCTGGCCCATTTTGGTTATATTTTAGCTTATAGAGCCAAAGTTAGTTCAGTTACAGTTAGTTCTTGTGCCTCGGTGTCGAGGGGGAATCTTTACGTATTATTTCCGTATTTATTCGCATACAAAATACCACTACCTTATTACCCACATGGCTGTACATAGACCGTTCCCGTTGCTGCCACTGCCAGTTGGCGTGACGTCACCACAGTGAGGCAATCTGTATATCTTACCGGGGTCAACCAGTACACACAGTGGACGCGATAGCTTGGGGCCGGAAACCAGCCATTCCACAGAATGGACATGATAGGTTGGGACAGGGAACCAACCATTCCGCAGAGTGGACATGATAGCTTGAGGCAGAGAACCAGCCATTCCAGAGGTAGACGAGATAGCTTGGGGCAAGGAACCAGCCATTCCACAGAGTGGACGTGATAGCTTGGGGCAAGGAACCAGCCATTTCACAGAGTGGACGTGATAGTTGCGGGCAGGGAAACAACCGTTTCACAGAGTGGACATGATAGCTTGAGGCAGGGAACCAGCCATTCCACAGAGCGGACGTGATAGCTTGAGGCAGAGAACCAACCATTCCACAGAGTGAACGTGATAGCTTAGGACAGGGAACCAGCCATTTCATAGAGTGAACGTGATAGCTTAGGGCAGGGAACCAGCCATTTCATAGAATGAACGTGATAGTTTGTGGCAGGGAACCAGCCATCCCGCAGAGTGTACGTGATAGCTTGGGGCATGGAACCAGTCATATCACAGAGTGGACGTATTAGCTTGGGGCAGGGAACCAGCCATTTCACAGAATGAGACACGGAACTAGATATTCTACAGAAGGTAAATTGCAGGCTGCATGCCAATTAAGACCGCTTTGAACAATTATGTATAACCACGCTTTATATTTACTTATCTCATCGAAGGGAATAATTTGTCTTCGTGCCATTTTGTATTTTACGTTAATCATTGCCACAGGCAATAGGCATGTATACCAGCGATGTAACCAAGACCCATGTAGCGTCGTATGCCGTGGGTACCACCGACACGTGGTGGGGTGGGGTGGATGGGGATTGCCACCTCAGGGTTTAAAATCATAATATAATTAAAGATAAGACAGCTATCTCTCCATAATGCATGTGGTCCGTTCGATGAGACTGTTGGAAGCGTTGTATTTTGAGCCAAATCATCGATGTTTACAGTTCTGCGACAAACATAACATATGCACATAACTTCAGTGGTTATTTGTGCTTCCAAGGACAGCTTTACCCGATCTTGTGTGTGAGGCGAGTGAAGGCAAACAACCGGAAGGTAGGCAGCACGTACAGGCCGTTGATGCTAGGCCTTGACGTAGAGCATATGTCTCGTGGGGTCTCGATAAGATCCCGAAGTGACTGTACAGCCCTATGCCTGGACCAAAGCAAACAAAAACTAGTTTCACACCCACACGATTGTCCACGCACAAACCGCGCAGCTGGCCGGTTCCCAACACTCAAACGTTAAATACAATGAGTGCGAGTCACGCAGTTGCAGCAAGGCACCAGCGTGATACGCACTCGTTCTAAGAGCACGTGTTTTTTTGTTGGTCCCCAAAAGACCTAAACCGGAAATAGAACCCGCGAGAACTGTACAGTGAAGTTCTCCGACCACATATATATACATCACCATCCCGGATGGACTGCAGCAGACACAGAGTTGATGAACCATGGGGCCGAAGAGTTCGATGTTCAGCTCCATCTGGGGTGCTGGGGATAGGATGGGATGGGGGGCGGGGGATAGGATGGGATGGGGGGCGGGGGATAGGATGGGATGGGGGCGAGGGATCAAGTGAATTCTCGGGTGGGCGGAGGAGAATGTCAGGAACTGGATGCTGGCGGTGGGGGTAGGGGTGGAGGGGGTGGGGTTTGGGGGGGGGGGGGGTCAGGTGCATCCTCTCCCTGCCCCGTCATAACTCCCCCCCGTCATAACTCCCTCAGCCCTTTATAACCCAGTGATGGATGACGCCTGGGTCACCCTGAGCGCCTATTCCCCAGCCGTCTGTCCCCCCTGATCTGTTTGTTCATTGCCGCACCGATCTTATTTGACGTTTCTCAGCCGGAGAAGGAAAACACCAAAGTTCGGCATCCCCCCTGGTGCTCGACCCCCATAAGACATGGCGTCGAGTTCGGCATCCCCCTCACGCCCGGCCCGAATGACAGAGCATCAAGTTCGGCAATTGGCTGTCACGTGTCCGTTGAGACGAGAAGGGAATGAGATATATGTCATTGGTGTTTCCATCGATACCGATAGCGAACAGCATCTGCAATAAGGAGCCCATATGATGGATGTTATGTCCGAAGATTCAGCAAAAAGCAATTAAGCCTTGCATCAGAGTTCGGACCATCGCACCGGCTCTCTTAGTCTTCCTGACTCACCGATCTGGAGATGTCTGTTGTATAAATGTCGTTATATATCATGGGATACAGCGATTGTCACGCCACCGAGTGAGCGATGTGTGCGGTTGCCTGGATACCGGGTTACACCCGTATGTTCACTGGCGAGTGGTATATGGCGGTGGGATCTGTCACTACTCTGTCCTTAGCCACTCCATGGTATCTCCAACAAACCGTGATATAAGACAGAAGCAATTAACTACTGAAGTGAACACGAATCCCATAGTTAATCGCATATTGTTTTAACTGCGTAGGCGTCAGATTGGAGCATTCTCAACGACCGGCCAGTGTTCATTGGAGCAGGGAACCAGGCATTTCACAGAGTAGACGTGATAGCTTGAGGCAGGGAACCAGCCATTCCACAGAGTGGACGTGATAGCTTGAGGCAGGGAACCAGCCATTTCACAGAGTGGACGTGATAGCTTGAGGCAGGGAACCAGCCATTTCACAGAGTGGACGTGATAGCTTGAGGCAGGAAACCAGCCATTCCACAGAGTGGACGTGATAGCTTGAGGCAGGGAACCAGCCATTTCACAACGACCGGCCAATTATTTTTTCTCGCAAAATATTCCCGTTTGAACGCGACGAAGCGACCAGCCAATCAGAGCCCATCATATCTGGTAACCCTCTCCAGTCGGCGACTGGAGCGCAGCCTAGCGGCGGAAACGACTTCCTGTCTGTCACCCCTAAACGAAATGAAATGAAATGAAATGAGGTTTCGTTTTAGGTCGATTTTGTGCACACAAGGGTGAATACTAGTCCGAGAAACCTCCCAAACCGTTGATGAATGATGTGTGGAGGAAACATGCCGCAGATTAGGTGCCCAGGCCTGGATTCGAACCTGCGGCCTAGTGAGTTAGCGACTGCGCCAGGGAGACCCCCCTCTGACCGTCCCAAAGCGATGGCCGACAGAAGATAAGATACCTAGAGTAACACAAGTCCCGACTCGTAGATACCCACCCTGTCGGTGTATACGCGTTGTGGTGAGCGGACCGGTCCCGCCGTAATCACGAATCCAGGAAATGCTGAGAGCATATCTTGAATTCCACAAGTGCATCTTGTCAGGATTGGACTTCTCTATGTAAACAGGACTCCTGGATAAGCACGCCACCAGGTTTCATCCGGAGCCAGCCTACGATTCCGTCTTCTTCTTGGTTGCTATCACTCTCCGCCCCCACCCCACCCACCCAGCCACACCCCCACTCTGTGCCTTGTCACTGCCTATCCCACTATATCAGGGGTACCACCCCGCCCCACCCCACACCCCTCCATACCAATTTCACCCGGAGCCATCCCATATTCTTCTTGATTACTACGACTCGCCCCATACCCTCACCCCACCCCACCCCACCCCACGCACTCCTACCCTTTTCCTTCTCACTCTCGATTGCAATTTCACAGGTACGACCACCCCTCGCCCCCCTCAAACGCCTCACCCCCCCCCTATCTACAAAAAAACCCTCCCGTGGCAATCCCGTGTTGCAGGGGGGGGGGGGGGGGTGTAGAGGCTATCCGAAGCTAGTCAATCACCTCAGATCCTAAAGCTCAACTGTGATATAAACCCGCCAGGCGGCGCCCCAGCTGCTGCTGTTGTTGTCGCTCGCCAAGTGGAGCGCCACTGCAACGGACATATTAATCATATCGTTCTCGTTAGATGGCGCCACTTTGATGTTTTCTCTGATCGTTAGGTGGCGCCACTTGGATATTTTAGCTGTTCGTTGGGTGGCATCACTTGGGATATTTTCGCTGTTCGCTAGATGGCGCCACTTTGATGTTTTCGCTTATCGTTTTACTGGGTGGTCAAAAGTGTCAATGTGTCTAGCGTTGTCTAATGTCGGGGATGTGAGACTTACATGAAACAGACGAGAAGCTAAACCCAGTGTTGACACCGGTTTTAATGGTAGCCGACCGGAAACCGAACGCCTTATTTCATTTGTTTACATATGGCGCAAGTTATGACACGAGTCACGCCAGTCACGGCAATGACCTTGTGCAGTTGTGACAGGAAAATCACCTTTTTGCCCAGAAATCTTACGTTTTACAATAAAGAAAAGATGTATTGCAATCATACAGATAGATAGAAAACAGATAGAAAACTCCATCATGATGATGTATGCATTAACCGGATCAACAGTTCTTCGGAACCGAAACTGTGAAAACCCTGTTCTTTGGGTAGTTTCACGCTCTCGCGCAAACCAGTCCTGTTCGTCTCATGTCGAACAGTCGGTTTGGCAAATATATCGGAGAGGAGCGAGATAGTTACACGTACCGCAACTGCAAATAGAAAACCGATAAACGTTGCGATCTATACCCTGAAACGACACACAGTCCAGTTTACCATCAATGCCATAATGTCTTGTGATCAACTTACGTAATTAACATTCAGATGATCATCCTATGCTTACTCTTCTTCATTGTTGGTCTTCAGATGCCAGGTGCTGCTAGCGACATCTGACGGCTGTTGCTGATGGCGATGGCGTGTCGTTATCTCCACACCCTGTTGCCATTGGCAACGTTATGGCTCGTCTCAATGGCGACCGCGGACGATTCCGAGCGGCGGCCGGCTCCGCTGGGTGACGGGGTGGCGCTGGTGAGCGGGGTGGTGCACCTGACATTCTACCCCCTGCCGCTGGCGGTGACGTACGGGGGTCAAACGACGGGGTACGTTAACGTGTCGCTGGATCCAGATCACTACCACGCGGCGGGATTCGAACCCACCACCAATCTCCATATCTGCTGCGCAGATTCTGACGTCATCATGGTGACCCTGGGCGATGGAGGGGACGGGGAGAGGTGGGAAAAGGTAGGGAGGGGAGGGGGTGGCAGGGTGCGGAGAGAGGAGGAGGAGGAGGGCGAGGATGAGGTGCCACGTGCCGGGGATATGTCCCTGCCTCTTGACGGCCTCTACTGGACCATCTTTAACGTCTCGGTGCGCGGCGTTCGTCTCGGCCGGACAGCCATCAAGTTCTACATCTCCGTCAACGACACCGGTCGCCATGGCGATGACAGCGAGAACGCCAGCGCCGACGTCATTTCCGCTAACATCCCCGGCACCGGTGACGCGCGACAAAGCCCCCATCGCCAGCGTCGGTACTCGACGCCCGACACTCACCGAGCGGACGTCGCCACCGACGCCGGTCAGGGCGACGGCGGGACGGCCGCCAAGATGTGGTGGCTGCCGTCGCAGTATGACGTCATCGTGAAGCGGTCGCCCCATTGGCTGGACGTGTACCTGGATTATGCCGTGATGGCGCTGGTGGCGGTGAACATGGCGGGGGTCGGAGGTCAACTGAACCCGGATGAGATCCTCTACCACGTCAAGCGACCGGCCGCCGTCTCCGTCGCCCTCTTCTGCAGATTCGGGGTCATGCCCGCGGTGAGAGCTGTGACGTCACAATCACGTGACGTCACAATAATGTCACGTCACGATTGTAAACAGGACATCATGTGACCGATTTGTGCTAAATTGCTGGCTTATTTCATTGATATTGATATGTTCACGATTGTCTTATTCTCATTAAATATTAGTTATTGCGCGACTGCCATAATTAGATAGATGAGTAATAATTTACTAAGGGTTATAACGGCAACCTAAACATATGGTCAGTGATATCGTGGTCTTTGAAGTAACCCCATTTTTATTTCGGCACACTTTATTTCCTCGGTCTAAAACGCGAACCGATGAAAACTGATTTATGAACATATAAAATGTTCAACAGATGCAAAACTATTGGTACAATCAACAGCTTATGACTTCGTGAAGTCATTGTATTAGAGAGCCGTTTTGCAAATTGGATAAAATCCAATGTTGCAGCAACTCAGTTTTATATGTTTTATATGAATAGTAGTCTCATAAAAACAGAAAATTCATACCATAATTATAACAGTGTATATATAGGCAATACTACTCACAATATAACAATGTGTAGGCAATACTACTCACAATATAGCAATATATAGGCAATACTACTCACAATATAACAATATGTAGGCAATACTACTCACAATATAGAAATAATATAGGTCTTGAAGAATACAAATACCATCAGAGATACATCTCAATCTATCTTTACCGTGATGGCCCCCTTCATTCTGCCCCCGACTCACTCCGCTAGCGCTCCAATCTCTGTTGTCGCCTACTTCCTCAGTGCATTTTCACACTCGCTCGCCAGGGCGGCGCTGCGCAAATTGATAGGGAAAATGCGCCGCACATTTCTACAAATTAGTGCCGGGGACCCAGCCTAAGCCTAGTAACACAAGGTATCAGATGATGAAAAGAGTTCACTCTTAATTATAACTTTTTCGAAAGGGTACAAGATGTTTTTTCGCTGTATTAAATACACATAGATCGTTATTTTTTATGTTTTGTTCTTGAAAATTATAATGTTGCAAGAAATTACAGCTCATTTGACCGTTGTTCAGGAATCTTGAAATTTGCCCTCGGCCGACAACAGCGGTACAAGCGGAGCTTTGCGTAGCGCCACCGTGTGGGGAGCTTGGGCCCCCTACTGTCGGCCATCTTGGACATGTTTGGTCCCCCTTAAGCAGTATGCGTGGAGCAGCTATATTCCCAGTCTAGCGGTGTTTAACCCGAACTTTAGCATAGCGGCCCACTGACAAGTTTCTTTGCCCAAATGACTTTTGACTTTATTGGGTTTTAACGGCACTATCAGCCTGTAAGGCTATATCGTGCCATACAGGTTCAGTTAAATCTAAATAACTCAGTACTAAACCCTGAAAGTATCAACACATGTGAGCTTGTGGATAAAACAATGGTCAAAAATGGTAAACGGTCAAGTAGATATAAATAAAACGATGAAGGCAGTCCATATTGAAATGATTAATAGATTAATAAAACCCTGAAAATATCAAGTAATATGATTGAGCAGATTGTTTCAAAACCATGAAAGTGAACAACGGTGAAACGGTAAATTGTATAAGTTGTCAGAGTATAAAACCACGAACGTTGGTCCTTGCCTAACTGAGCACACGTCTTCATCCCAGCACATAGTGATACTGAGCCTCGTTTTCAGCTGGGCCTGGGATTGGTGGAGCTACTGAAGCCAGATCACGGCGTGTGTCTGGGCGTGCTCAGCCTCCTGTGCTCGCCGTCGGAGGGCGCCAGCAGTCTCCTCATCCTATTGGCGGATCAGGATCTGTCGCTAAGCATCACCATAGCAACCATCACCAACTTCGCCACTATCGGTTTGTATGGCAAATCCCGTCACCCTCATGGCACGGTTTAATTCTTCACAGTCTTCATATGGACACCAATGTCATAGACCGAAAATTGCAGCGTAGAGTAACCTTTTTGTAAGCCGTGCCATGTGCCGGTGTCTACGGTGGCTTATAAGGGAAACACGGTTATAGAATCGGTTTACTGGATAGGAAGTTGAGCCATTGGGGGCACTTTACCTGCATGAAAAGTACTTTGGGACGGTACAAGGCGGGGGCGAGGGTGGGGGGGGGGGTGGGGTGGTGCGAGGCGGGGGCGGGGGCCGTGGGCTGGGACGGTGCAAGGCGGGGGTTGTGGGGTGGGGCGGTGCGAGGGTAAATTCTTACTGTGTGGTGGCATTGACCGTCGTTTGCAGGGTTTCTATATTACTATATTGGCTGCCCAATCGTTTACGACCAGCCAGTAGAGCCATAAGTCAATGTTAGTTACTTGGCCATGATAATAGTTGATGCCAACTAAGCGATCATAATAGATTCCGCGATAATAAGGCTGCAGACTGATGCCCAAGCTATGACGTCCCCCCGTAGCGAGATCACTACACAATATGGATTACACTCATCTCTACTATTATTACACACCAATCTGGATCCAAGAGAGCCAAAGCGGCCTTCCCATCACCCCGCCATACCTGCCAGCTATGTTGTCCCTAAATACGGAGTCCGGGAAGGATTATGCACATAACGCACAATACTTTATGTTTCTCGCCAGCCATGTTATGCCTGGGGACGGTGTCCTATAAGGGATATCAACAGTAGCAGGGACGCACCCAGGAACTTGAAAAGTGGGGTAGGCCCAAACTTGCGACTAAGGCGGGGGTGGGCGGGGTTGGGGTGGGGGGGGGGCTCTGAACAGCATTGCGACACCGCATTTTTTACAACCAAGGGGGGGGGGGACGGTCCACGCCCCCTAAGATAGCGTTCTTCCTCAAGGGGTGGGGGGGAGGGGGGTGGCGCTGGTGGTCCACGCCTCAGGTTGCCTAACTTCTGCATTGAAAAACGATATTCTTCTTCAAAAAGAGAGAGGGCGGGGGGTCCAGACCCGCTAGACACCCCTTCCCCCTCGCTCCGCCCTTGACAGTAGTAACACACAATGCTTCATGTTTCTCTGCAGCTATGTTGCCCCTGTGGACCGTGGCCTTCGAGAGACGCATCTACCAGGTCCCGGGTCGCGTCCAGATCCCATTCAGACAAGTCTTCCTCGTCTTCACCTGCATCGTGGCCGCCAACTGCATGGGGTTCTTCCTCAGCAAGAAGTGCCCCAAACTGTACGGCAAGGTCTGGTCCTTCCTGCCCCCCTTCACCATCCTCACCCTCCTCTTCGCAGTGTCCGTCCACGTCTACCAGAACGACTTCGTCTTCGAGTTGGTTACGGCCGAGATTTTCTTCCTGTCCGCCATGTTGGCTGCCGCCGGGTACCTGTTCGGGGCCGCCGTGGCCTTCATCTCCAGGCAAGCCCTCAGCCGTATCATCGTCATAGCCGTGGAAACGGGAGGCCGGACCGTCTTCATCAGTTGCCTAGTGCTCCACGCGTCGTTATCGGAACCGGAAAATGACGTCGCCAAGACGACGCCGGTGCTGAGCGAGTTGCTATCGATACTTCCGGCGCTCGTGGTTGTGCTGCTGTACCGGACGGCGCGACGCTACCGGGCGTCTCACTACGCCGCCACGGAGTGCACGCTGACAGACTCCAAGGAAAACCTCACCGAGTCCTGCTGCAACGAGGAACCGGAAGTCACCGAGGCCAAGGAAACCACCATGTGACGTCACATCCGGTTCCGTCTTCAGCGCGCCGTCGCCCCATGAATGAAAGAGTGAATGACTAAATACGATTTCTTTTTAATGATTTTTCATTTTTGTAAGATTCCCTGACACCAAAAAATGTTGGTCGTCGTTTTACGTGGAGTGAATGTTAAACATGGTAATAGATATCACGCATCACTTGTGTCGCTCCCCTCGACCACGTCATCTCTTCTAAGGCATCGATCATAGTCCGCCCTCGTAACATGGCACTTCACATGGCCAGGCAGGTCATGTGGATGTCCTCAGCCAGGGGACATTGATCACACTGTTCTCGCCAGTCATGAGGGCGACATTCACTGTATACAAACACACGTCGTATGGACGAGCCAAGGAGAGCCATCGCTACAGGCTGTGACATGGTATTAATAAGAGAAAAGACAATTATTGTTAATATAACTTATGGTATACATTAAATAAAGGGTAATATAGAAATATTTTAAAGAAAGGGTATTATTTTCGTCAAATATCAATGGCAGTTGTGTAAAGGCAAGAATTGTAGAATTGTTCATACAGTGAACAATTACGTATAATTGTACCATCCAGCCAACGCCCATGTACCCACAGTAAACCTCGGCTATTTGGCAGTATAATGCGCTCGGGGTAATCCGCGAAGTATTTAGGCAATTTTATCACTCGTGGGGCTTAAATAACAAATTGCCTCTATACATTCAAGAAAGAGGTTTTTTTTTAGACATCGACGTACATTCTTTTTCAATGTTTATTTATAATATACATATTTGCGCCTTTATTTTCCAGTATCCAGCCCAATATTGCACAAAACTGTCGGCGATAGTGAACGGGTTCACCTCCTGTATGAACGGCATCAGTCTAGAGCAGTGTCTCAATATATCATGACAGTGAACGGGTTCACCTCCAATATGAACGTCATCAGTCTAGGGCTGTATCTCTATATATCATGACAGTGAACGGGTTTCCCTCCTAAATGAACGTCATCAGTCTAGGGCTGTATCTCTATATATCATGACAGGGAACGGGTTCACAACCTTTAAAAAAATGTGTTACGTCACGCCTTTGTTTTAAGTGTTCATTATCTAGAAGAATGCATCGGAAAACAGACCTAGCCGTGTTTTATTATAGTAAGTGTGCGTTATTCTAAATAAAGAACGACAAAACAGTGCAATGTTCTAATAATGAACGGAAAAACTGTGCCTTATCTTGATAATGGACATCTGTTGTTAATATTGACTCCGGTAAGTGTCACGGTGCAATCAGCCGAGCCGAGCTGAGCTGAGGAGAGATGTTGTCAGAACTTTAAATTTCAAGGCAAACAATGGCATGCATAAGTCAATGTTAGCTCCAAATGCAAATACAAAGAGCATGACATATATGGATGATTTATTTTAAAGCAGGAGTGTTAGATCCCTCATATCGCTTTTTAGGCGGCGATGTTTTCAGGAACGTTAGACTTAATGACTTGACCCTTGTGTGGTGATTTACAAATAAGACTTCCAAAATGTACTTCCTCCACGTTGTTTCCATATTGCTCGCTTACGTATTAGTCGGGCAGTGCAATTGATACCATAGTCAATTTCCTGTGCCCTAGCATGGAATATTAACCGCCCAAATCATGAGCAAATTGAAGGCCTTGTTATAACAATTTTATAAGTACGTTAAAGAACTCGCTGTCGTACATTCCCCAAATAAGCTTTATTTGGGCGAATGCGCTCCAGCTCGTTCTTTAACTAGTACATATGAACGTCATCAGTCCAGAGCTGTATCTCGATACATTATGCGTTTTATGCGATGTTTTACGCCATATAAAACCGTCCACCCATAAACAACGACCTTCGTCGACCTTGTCATCCAGCACGCGGGAATGTTGACGTTACCATGGTTACTGGTTTAATGGTCAAGAACGGCATCCTGTGGCTGTTGTTATGGTGATATGTGTGACAGGATAAATGGCAGAAGAAGACGTAAGGGTAAATGAGGGGGGGGGGGGGAATGAACAGTGGGACGTTTTTTATGACAGTCACCCCACCCTTCCGTCTCCCCACGAATGACCTTGATGAGAAAGCCTTGACCTCCCTGGCTGAGTGATAGAACACTGGACCGCAGATCTGGTTCGGATCCTCTGTCTGGGCGATCTAATCTGGGGCGATCTAATCTGGGGCAATCTAATCTGGGGCGATTTAATCCGGGGCGATCTGATCTAGGGCAGTCTAATCTGGGGCGATCTAATCTGGGGCGATTTAATCCGGGGCGATCTGATCTAGGGCAGTCTAATCTGGGGCGATCTAATCTGGGGCGATTTAATCCGGGGCGATCTAATCCGGGGCGATCTAATCTCGGGCGATCTAATCTGGGGCGATCTAATCTGAGGCGATCTAATCTGAGGCGATCTAATCTGAGGCGATCTAATCTGGGGCGATCTAATCTGGGGCGGTCTAATCCGGGGCGATCTGATCCGGGGCGGTCTAATCCAGGGCGATCTAATTTGGGGCGATCTAATCTGGGGCGATCTAATCCGGGGCGATCTAATCTGGAGCGATCTAATCTGGGGCGATCTAATCTGAGGCAATCTAATCTGGGGCGATCTAATCTGGGGCGATATAATCCGGGGCGATCTAATCTGGGGCGATCTAATCTGGGGCGATCTAATCTGGGGCGATCTAATCTCGGGCGATCTAATCTGGGGCGATCTAATCCGGGGCGATCTGATCCGGGGCGATCTAATCCGGGGCGATCTAATCTGGGGCGATCTAATCCGGGGCGATCTAATCTGGGGCGATCTAATCTGGGGCGATCTAATCTGAGGCAATCTAATCTGGGGCGATCTAATCTCGGGCGATATAATCCGGGGCGATCTAATCCGGGGCGATCTAATATGGGGCGATATAATCCGGGGCGATCTAATCCGGGGCGATCTAATCTGGGGCGATCTAATCTGGGGCGATCTAATCTGGAGCGATCTAATCTGGGGCGATCTAATCTGGGCCGATCTAATCTGGGGCGATCTAATCTGGAACGATCTAATCTGGAGCGATCTGATCTGGAGCGATCTAATCTGGGGCGATCTAATCTGGGGCGATCTAATCTGGGGCGATCTAATCTGGGGCGATCTAATCTGGAGCGATCTAATCTGGAACGATCTAATCTGGGGTGCCCAAAACAGGCCTAAAATAATCTTTCCATTTGATGTTCATGTCTCTACAGATGTTATTCTTGCCGCGATGTGTCCGTCTCACAACGTAGCCATGGTCACGTGAAGCCACGGGAAGGAACCACGTGACATACACAGAGCTTGACGATATAACCTTTGTAGGTCATATCGCGACAATGGGAAGAGTCAACTTGCAGGTAGAGAGGAGCCATGCCACGAGTAACTCACAATACATACACACAATACATACTTACTCTTTGCGAATAAATATACGATAATTGTATCCTGCACACACAATAACGCTTTGCACGGATCAGATTCGAGCCCGTGGTACAAAGACACCCCCGTTCCCAGCAGAAAGCACGTATCGATTCCGCCACAGATTGTCCGTTCTCTGCGGCATAAAGTCTAAAGTATATCTGACTCCAGCTGGAATGGACGTGGTGGATACATCATTATGCCTTGGCACAGGTTATAGCTTACATATAGGTTCGCGTATATGCGAAATGTACGTGGTGGGTTAAAAAATCTAAGGCTTCTTAAAGCGGATATTTAAAAACTTGCGACCGGGTAGGGGGGGGGGGTGCGGGAGGGAGGGCTCTGAAAATGTGCGTTCATAGAGCGGATTGCCCCAACAAAATATCCCCTCTCAGCGGATTATGGCGGTATAACCCCGGCTGAGCGGCATTTGGCGGTAAAACGCCCCAACCGAGCAAATTTGGGCGGTGGAAAAGGTGGGGGGGGGGGCGCTTTACCGCAGAACCCCCACCCCCAATCCAACAGTGTATTCCCTCCCTGGTCGTATCCGTTTGAGTTGCCCACTCTGCAGACAAGCAATCGGTTTCTTGTGTTAATTCTTGCGAATATTCCCGTTCCATATAAGGGTCCATCGTCCATCTTAGAACCTACGCAATGTATTAATACGACAAGCGTCAGTCATATGTGAGCTCTGCCGAGGCAATGGTTCGCACTAGCATGGAAGAACATCCAGTATAACAATGGTGTCAAAGAACTTGATGTATAATGACATATGTCACTCCGCGTAACCGTAACCAATGACAACAAAATGCAAGACATGTAACACAGCTATAGAGTCAGGCTTGAGGCCTATCCGCTGGTCCAGGCTTTTAACTAAAGCTTTCAACAAGTACAAGACATATGACAGACAGACATAAATAAACAACAGATTTGGACGGACGAATCTTCCTATATATCTGGGTCTATCTGAATACAACGTAATCTTCTAGAAAATCCCATACCAACATTTAACTTCACATCTTCAGTTGTATATAAAACGACTGCGCGGATACAGCCGTCATGACGTCATCAACGCGGTGACCCTCCTACCAAAGTCGACCCGGTAAACTACGCGGGGACAATTATGAATGTGGATCGTGCAAATTATCGACAAACTTTATGAATGCGGATCTTGCGATTTAGTGAATATTTACTGCGCATTTAAATGCGTTTAGAGTCTAAATCATTGCAAAATACGATTAAAACATAATAAAAGCAAGTTTTTTATTGTACTATCCTTGCGTCATCTATGAAATAGCTCAGCAACGAACTACGCTCAGCTGGATAGGATCGGGGGGAGGGGGGGGAGTGGCGATGCTGGGTTCCATGGCCTCCCTGATGCCTGATTGTACCCCCCCCCCGCCCCTCCCCCCAACCACACCCACACAGGGGTTGAGTCCGGAGCTTCCTGCACTGTCCGCCAGGGCTGATGTCGTGTCGTATTAACACAAACAGATGTTTCCTTCCCAATTTGGCCGCTGCGACTGTGTACTCGTTGACGTCACCTCTCGTCCCGTGCGTGATCTCTGCCGGCGAGAGTTTGATTAAAGGCACGTGACAACCGCCGGCCAGTCTCGCTGACCTTGCAGTCCGAGCGCCGAGATCAATAGCCATTTCCGCTTCCGCCATGCCACGTGCCAGAACCGTATCCATGGCAGCGGGCAGACATTTTTATGTTCTTTATGCTATGGTTTTAATTTTTGTCCACCCCCTTTATTTGCTTCCCTTGGAAGCCGCATTTAGGAATGGTGCCCCAAAGAGGACATTCTCAACTTGAAACCTTGACGGGGAACTAGTGGAACTGGATGGTTGGTTGGTTATTCGCTTCAACCACTTTTGGTCATTTTGCGTCAATGGGAGAAGGAAGGGAGAGTGGAGCCATGTCCCGGGGGTAACCCCCTACTCTTTGCGAAGAAAGACATGGGAGCTTTATCCTGCGACCACACAGGCATGACCACAGGGGGGCTCGAACCACTGACCCACGTGGCTCTCAGGTGGTCAGAGCACTCAATGCGAGCGCTCTAGCCCACTGGGCGGTCGGGGCGGCCACGTGGAACTGGATGGAATTTATTATCAGGGCTCGGGTCAGAAATCTATCCCGTTTCCCCTCCCGGCTACCCATTCAGACACTCAAAAATAACTAGCATGGCAACAAGGATCAGATCGTAAGTAGCATGTACGCTCGCATAAATATATCTAAACCACATACAAACTTGTTGATATGCTGAACTAAATATACACACTTAATGTGGCTTGCTATGCCTGGCCAGTAAAGGTCAATATAATAAAATCCTACACCTTTGCATGCGCAATGCATGATGGGTATTATTCTGTTGTTCTTTGGCGTCTGTATATGACAAGTCATTTTTCCATTGATAAATAGATTGACCATACTCCGACACTATGCCCCGCCCACGCTGTTTCCTTTAAAGTGAGTATGAAATTAACAATGATAGCTGATGGTATGTAAAAGTGGGAAGTACTCATCTCTGAAACTGACTAGAAAGTGACATGCTGCTTTGTTTGTCCGACTTGTTTGTCTGACAAAACGCACGTGGAAGATCTTTTTTTACCACATGATTGGATAAAAGCAACAGTGACGTCAGTGAATGACTGACAGTCTGAATAGGTCTATTCCCCACCTGAAACTGCACATTTATACCACCAAAATACATTCAAGTAATATTTCTATGCATGGTTTTCGTCAGTAATCTTTGGCAGATATTTTGCATAAGATATGGTGAATTTTTTGTTTTCATTTCGTGCAGACTAAGGTGACATTATAATTAATCGAATTCCAAAAAATGAATCCCTATAATCATTTGATCCTTCTTTATATATGAGGATATTGGAAGATTTGGAATCATTCAATAATTTAGCGTAAAAGTCTTTGGTGTGCAATGCGCCATAAATTGAGTGGGTGGGGGTGTGCAGGGGAGGGGATGCTGGGGCCGACATATGCTATGGTGATAGCCCTTGTGACGTGGCAACGCTGTGGTAGGCGACCGGTCTGACCATAGCGTCTTCTTAAGGGCGTCAGGCGAAAAGGAAAAAAAATGTTGCGGACGGGGCGCGGAGAGTGTGGGGGGAGGGTGTGGGTGGATATGGAGCGGCCCAGGTAGGGCCGGCAGAGGGGCTGAGGAGGGGAGAGGGAGTCGGGAAGGGGGATGGGCAGGGGCTGTGGGTGGGGAAGGTGAGGGAGTGCGTGATTGGCAGGGGGTGAGGGGAGGGGAGGGGGGAGCGGATGTGCATTGGGTGGAGTTGGGGCGAGGCAAGGGCCGGGAAGTGGCGGGGAAGGACGGGGAGGCGAGGGGCGGGTAGGGGCGGGGGAGGCGAGGGGCGGAGAGGGTCGGGGGAGGTGAGGGGCGGGGCGGGGAGGGACGGGGGGGGGGGCGAGATGCTGGTACTGAATGGGGAGAGGGAGGGGCGGCGGGGAGGGCCGGGGGAGTCGAGGGGGAGGCGAGGGGCGGGGAGGGACGGGGGACGCGAGATGCAGGTACTGAATGGGGAGAGGGAGGGGCAGGCCGTTCGGAGGGGAGGGGTGGCCTGTGCCAAGGCAGGGAGGAGGAGGGGAGGGGTGGGCCTATGACAAGGCAGAGAGGAGGAGGGAGAGGGGAGGATGGGCCTATGACAAGCCAGGGAGGAGGAGGGGGAGGGGTGGGCCTATGACAAGGCAGAGAGGAGGAGGGGGAGGGGATGGGCCTATGACAAGCCAGGGAGGAGGAGGGGAGGGGTGGGCCTGTGACAAGGCAGCGAGGAGGAGGGGAGGGGATGGGCCTATGACAAGGCAGAGAGGAGGAGGGGAGGGGATGGGCCTATGACAAGGCAGGGAGGAGGAGGGAGGAGGGGGAGGGCCTATGACAAGCCAGGGAGGAGGAGGGGAGGGGTGGGCCTATGACAAGGCAGGGAGGAGGAGGGGAGGGGTGGGCCTATGACAAGCCAGGGAGGAGGAGGGGAGGGGTGGGCCTATGACAAGCCAGGGAGGAGGAGGGGAGGGGGTGGGCCTATGACAAGGCAGGGAGGAGGAGGGGAGGGGTGGGCCTATGACAAGCCAGGGAGGAGGAGGGGAGGGGGTGGGCCTATGACAAGCCAGGGAGGAGGAGGGGAGGGGTTGGGCCTGTGACAAGGCAGCGAGGAGGAGGGGAGGGGTGGGCCTATGACAAGGCAGAGAGGAGGAGGGGAGGGGATGGGCCTATGACAAGCCAGGGAGGAGGAGGGGAGGGGTGGGCCTGTGACAAGGCAGCGAGGAGGAGGGGAGGGGATGGGCCTATGACAAGCAGAGAGGAGGAGGGGAGGGGATGGGCCTATGACAAGCCAGGGAGGAGGAGGGGAGGGGTGGGCCTGTGACAAGGCAGCGAGGAGGAGGGGAGGGGATGGGCCTATGACAAGGCAGAGAGGAGGAGGGGAGGGGATGGGCCTATGACAAGGCAGGGAGGAGGAGGGGAGGGGGAAGGGCCTATGACAAGCCAGGGAGGAGGAGGGGAGGGGGTGGGCCTATGACAAGCCAGGGAGGAGGAGGGGAGGGGTGGGCCTATGACAAGGCAGGGAGGAGGAGGGGAGGGGTGGGCCTATGACAAGGCAGAGAGGAGGAGGGGAGGGGTGGGCCTGTGACAAGGCAGAGAGGAGGAGGGGAGGGGTGGGCCTATGACAAGGCAGAGAGGAGGAGGGGAGGGGTGGGCCTATGACAAGGCAGGGAGGAGGAGGGGAGGGGGTGGGCCTATGACAAGGCAGGGAGGAGGAGGGGAAGGGGTGGGCCTATGATAAGGCAGGGAGGAGGAGGGGAGGGGTGGGCCTATGACAAGGCAGAGAGGAGGAGGGGAGGGGTGGGCCTATGACAAGGCAGAGAGGAGGAGGGGAGGGGATGGGCCTATGACAAGGCAGGGAGGAGGAGGGGAGGGGATGGGCCTATGACAAGCCAGGGAGGAGGAGGGGAGGGGTGGGCCTGTGACAAGGCAGCGAGGAGGAGGGGAGGGGATGGGCCTATGACAAGGCAGAGAGGAGGAGGGGAGGGGATGGGCCTATGACAAGGCAGGGAGGAGGAGGGGAGGGGGAGGGCCTATGACAAGCCAGGGAGGAGGAGGGGAGGGGGTGGGCCTATGACAAGCCAGGGAGGAGGAGGGGAGGGGTGGGCCTATGACAAGGCAGGGAGGAGGAGGGAGGGGTGGGCCTATGACAAGCCAGGGAGGAGGAGGGGAGGGGTGGGCCTATGACAAGGCAGGGAGGAGGAGGGGAGGGGTGGGCCTATGACAAGCCAGGGAGGAGGAGGGGAGGGGGTGGGCTATGACAAGGCAGGGAGGAGGAGGGGAGGGGGTGGGCCTATGACAAGGCAGGGAAGAGGAGGGGAGGGGTGGGCCTATGACAAGGCAGGAGGAGGAAGGGGAGGGGTGGGCCTATGACAGGCCAGGGAGGAGGAGGGGAGGGGGTGGGCCTGTGCCAAGGCAGAGAGGAGGAGGGGAGGGGATGGGCCTATGACAAGGCAGGGAGGAGGAGGGGAGGGGTGGGCCTATGACAAGGCAGGGTGGAGGAGGGGAGGGGGTGGGCCTATGACAAGGCAGGGAGGAGGAGGGGAGGGGGTGGGCCTATGACAAGGCAGGGAGGAGGAGGGGAGGGGTGGGCCTGTGCCAAGGCAGGGAGGAGGAGGGGAGGGGTGGGCCTATGACAAGGCAGGGAGGAGAGGGGAGTGGGTGTGGCCTATGACAGGCAGGGAGGAGGAGGGGAGGGGGTGGGCCTATGACAAGGCAGGGAGGAGGAGGGGAGGGGTGGGTCTATGACAAGGCAGGGAGGAGGAGGGGAGGGGTGGGCCTATGACAAGGCAGGGTGGAGGAGGGGAGGGGGTTGGGCCTATGACAAGGCAGGGAGGAGGAGGGGAGGGGATGGGCCTATGACAAGGCAGGGAGGAGGAGGGGAGGGGGTGGGCCTATGACAAGGCAGGGAGGAGGAGGGGAAGGGGTGGGCCTATGATAAGGCAGGGAGGAGGAGGGGAGGGGATGGGCCTATGACAAGGCAGGGGGGAGGAGGGGTGGGGGGTGGGCCTATGACAAGGCAGGGAGGAGGAGGGGAAGGGGTGGGCCTATGACAAGGCAGGGAGGAGGAGGGGAAGGAGTGGGCCTATGATAAGGCAGGAGGAGGAGGGGAGGGGTGGGCCTATGATAAGGCAGGGAGGAGGAGGGGAGGGGGTGGGCCTATGATAAGGCAGGGAGGAGGAGGGGAGGGGTGGGCCTATGACAAAACAGGGAGGAGGAGGGGAGGGGATGGGCCTATGACAAGGCAGGGGGGAGGAGGGGAGGGGGTGGGCCTATGACAAGGCAGGGAGGAGGAGTGGAGGGGATGGGCCTATGACAAGCCAGGGAGGAGGAGGGGAGGGGTGGGTCTATGACAAGCCAGAGAGGAGGGAGGGGAGGGGTGGGCCTATGACAAGGCAGGGGGGAGGAGGGGAGGGGGTGGGCCTATGACAAGGCAGGGAGGAGGAGGGGAGGGGATGGGCCTATGACAAGGCAGGGAGGAGGAGGTGAGGGGTGGGCCTATGACAAGGCAGGGTGGAGGAGGGGAGGGGATGGGCCTATGACAAGGCAGAGAGGAGGAGGGGAGGGGGTGGGCCTATGACAAGGCAGGGAGGAGGAGGGGAGGGGGTGGGCCTATGACAAGGCAGGGTGGAGGAGGGGAGGGGTGGGCCTATGACAAGGCAGGGAGGAGGAGGGGAGGGGATGGGCCTATGACATGGCAGGGAGGAGGAGGGGTGGGTGGTGGGCCTATGACAAGGCAGGGAGGAGGATGGAGGGGTGGGCCTATGACAAGGCAGGGAGGAGGAGGGGAGGGGTGGGCCTATGACAAGG